>JAYXIM010013099.1:0-18490 GCA_037575425.1 Anastrepha fraterculus | reverse complement strand
GGTGGTGGACACTGCCCATACGCATCTAGAGAAGTCTACTTAGGCCTTTATGCCTATTGTCATATCACCTGATTGGGCTCAAACCTGCTTCTCAAATTCCCAATGTGGTAAAACCACTTTATCACTCGGAAAAATGATGAAACATTGCGGATGATTGCCGATTCCATTACAGCCAAACATCCAAAGCAGTAAAAGTTTAGACAGCGATGTCACCTTCTAGCAAGAGCCGGAAAGTGACAGAGAAACATTTCTGCTGCAGTGCCGTGTGATGATAACATCCACTGTACTAATAGAAGGCCGACCTAGACTGATAAAGGACTTAATTCTGTGTTCATTCCTTTCAGGCCATACCTATCCATTTACCTCACAAGTGAGGTCCCCATGTATTGGTGGCCTGTGCAATGTACCGACTTAATACGGAACTTGATTAAGGATAACAGGATGCTCACATACTAGGCAGGACTGATTGTTTTAAGAGCAGCCCCTCATTGCCAGCTTTTCCGTAATGCAAATTCCTAGAATGTCTCTGTGTCCAGGAACCCAGACAATGCACCACTTATCCAGCGCATTTAGACTAGCTCTACATTCAATTGTAACTTAGGAGGAAATATTATTGAACTTTAGAGATTTCATGGCAACCTGACTAACAAAGTAGATAGTGATCAGTTGTGATGCAACGGATAACTTCTTCATTCACAAGGCGAACTCTTTTATAGCTATTAACTCAGCTTGAAAGACAGTGCAATAATCAGCTTGGGTTCAACTGCAGCACTTCTGAGTGGATGCCACTGCAGACTGTATTATTCGGTCTTAAGTCGTTAATGAATATATCCACTTATGCCGGATGAAGATCTGGGATTCTTCATTTTCGTTCTCGGAAGAGTTCCTAGATATTTTTGATATTCTTCCAGGGTACGCATGCATTAAATCTGATTGCCCGAATTAGACCGGAATTTTCATTGACATCTATGGAAGAAGAAAACTAGAATACCAAGAGCTTTAGTGAGGGTAGAAGGCATGCTTCTGTGATAAGCATGGACGCTGCTTTTTGTACCCTTCCCAGTTTGCTCTTTCCAATTTCTCAATGTTGGTCAACAATCAGAACCCCAATAGAACCCCGCATGGACCTCACCATAACAGTAAGCAACCAGTTTACAATGGTTCTGTTCATGTATCATCTGAAGTATTATTTCTTGGTTTAAAGCGATGCCTTGTGTTACTCGTACACCTCGCACGACTCAAATTATCCTGTCGTCGTCAATAATACTTTTCAAAATTGTATTAGAACAAATTGGAATAGCTAATAAATAAAAAATAATTAAGCATTAAATTTTAAAATGTATTCAGGGCTTCACAATGGAATTTCTCACACTTCAGTGGAAGTGGCTAGGCATGAAATTTAATTTTGTGAGCAACTTGAATGGTAAAACTTTTGCCAAACTTTAACCCTATTACAATTTCCAAAAAGTTTGGGAACTTCGGTCCCTGCTGGCTACAGTCCCACTCATCGGGTCTGATATCAGAAAATTATCAGAATGCGCGCAACAGCGATTAACAACCTCTACTAATTAATCGTTATAAGAAATATTATTTAAAAAAGTTCATCTACACTTTTTTGCTTAACGAACTAAATTTATTGAATTTTGAATTATTACAAAACATATTTACATTTTTATTTATATACATACTTAAGTAGTATGCATTTACATCGAGCAGGAATATTACATATATATTTATTTAAGGCGCAACTACTGTATATTATTCATTACTTTATTTTATTATACACCCATATTATTTCTACAGCCATTACTTTTTGTTTTGTGTTTATGTAAAGAAATTTCATGTCATATACGAACAATTTATAATATTTAAGTGCCAAGTAAATTTTACATTAAAGGTTGTCTTTGATGCTAACTAATTTTTACAATAAAACTTACAATACCACTAATATCAAATACTTTTCTTAGCTGGTATTAACTTCAATGCAAAACTTTTAATTTTTTACAATTTCAATTTTTTTTTCACACATATCGCTCATATGTTAAAAACTGCCATAATCGAAAAACCAAATCATCACGAAAAATGTCTGCAAAGTTTTCAATGTACTATGCCTCCTTACCGTTAACGTAAAAACATATTTCCATTAAATGAGGTATTTTTAATTGATTTGATATGATTAATGCATTTCTTATACGACTTATAACTTGAAAGAAAAGTTTGTGGTCATTTCTGTTGACATTTTTTTCGTTTATGACACACTTTTAGCAACTTAGCGTTGTGTATTAAAATGGAAAATATTATTTTAAACTTTGGGATCTAGCTGTATGAGGTACGTAGCCAATAAAAAAAATCTTCACAAAAACATTTATACATTTTCTTAACATTATTGCATTACAGCTGGTAAATTAAATTTAAAAAAATGTGTATAGACATTAGTTTTATTTTGAGAATAATTACCAATAATATAGAAACACAAAGAAAATTCCATTTAGAAATAATATAAAAAGCTTTGCCTTAAATCATATTAAAAAATACTTTGGCTTGTAATTATTACCTTAATTTTAGAGCGTTTTTTATTTTATTCTTTTCGCAAAGTAATTGGCGTGCATAGGTAAATGTTTTATAGCTGTAAGAAGAATGTAAAAACGACTGAGCCGGTTGTTTGTTAATGGTAAACTCTTTTTAAATATTGTGTTTTTTGTTTTTAATTCCTGAAATTTTTTTAAATTTTCTCCGAAAGCTCAGAGCCAGGGTGGTTGGTTACTGTATCAACTTTAAATATCTAAATATCAATAAATCAAACAAGTCACTTAAAAGCATGAAATCTATAGTATCAATCTTTTCCTTCTCTATTAAGAAGTAACCAAGAAAGTAAGGAAGGGAGAGAGTAGTTTCCAAATTGTCTGTGTCTGTTCTTTTTTCTCAGGTCGTTCCCAGATTTATATGTTTGTGAATAACTGACCGACAAATGCTTATCAGTCCAAAAGATACACCACTTCATTTCAATTAGTATATGGACGGTGTACTTTAGTCTTTCGCAAAATATGAACGATAGGACCTTTTATGTAAGCAGCATTGCGACGACTGATTCTGAGTAAATGGTGCATATTGTAGCATCACTCTTCATGTGTATTGTCAATTCATACAGTATGGGCCAAAACTAGAGCACCTTCCTAGGAGGATTTCTAATAATGCCCAATAATTCACACTAGCTACTCACAAGCAGTTTTAAGACAAGCAACGAAAACATTGATCTTATATCAAAATAACACATCTTATTGGAAAACCCTTTAGTTGAGTCATCTTTTCACCATTTGCTAACGCTTGGCGAGAAAAAGAGGCTTTTTATTTCTAATGAAATTTTTAAGCTGTTATATGAAACCATTGGAGCAACTAATTGTATAGACTTAGACATAGTACTAAATCACGTTTCACGTGAAATGCCTGTTTAAAGAGGGATTATAATAATCCTAATATATACTTCAAATATTCATATTTTATCAGTACAACCCTCTTTTTTATGTCAACGTATCTACATACATTTTTACAAATATTTGTGCGAACATTTAAGTTTCAAATAAACCGCTTAGTTTTTTTCGTATTAAGATATGCATTTATGTTACAAATATTTATTCAGATATATAATATAATTATGTAAGATAACATGTTTTATGTGTACTTAGATTGAATTAGTGGGAAGTTTCAATACTTTTCGAAATCAATATGAACACCAAATGTGGAAGAGTTTAGTAAAGAAATTTCATAGGTGCACTTGTATGTATGTATGTTGTTATACTACAATATATTCTAGAAAGTAGGCGGTACCGCTCCTATCTGCAAGTCAGCTCATTAATTTATCTGATATTGTCCTGTATAAAACAAATTTTCTTTACTATTCACTGAAATATCGCATATCTCGCATTTTTGAAAATTCCATTGCATGAAAAATGGGCTGATTAGTACCCTATATTGGTAATTTTCAATATTAACCTATTCTGGGCCCAAGGCATAATATGCAGCTTTCAAGTGCTCAGCTTTCATTAAAGGTATCGCGTGTGCCCATGGGTGGATATACAAGCAGGACTAAATCGAATCTAAATAAATAGATTTATATATATTGGCCGAGCTCCTTCTATTTCTGGCGTGCGTCTTGATATTGTTCCCCAAATGGAGGAACCTACAATTTTATGCCGCCGAAAGGCAAATTTTTTATTACGAAGAGCTTTTTCTTGGCAGACGCTCGGATACTTACTACTGCTTGTCGAGTGGTGGACGTATTAGAAACACATTTTTTGCAATTTTATGTTTTCGTATCCTCAGCGAACTACCAAATGGTTGTCACGCACCAACGCAATCGAATATCCTTAATGTTTTGTCAAATAATATCAATACATACATACGAGTATACCACATTACATACGTACCTAAACAAATACCCTGTAGTGAACAGCCAAGCTAACAGCAAGTGTTTTACTTTATGAACGGATATTTGATGGCAGAAGTCATACTAGTTCGAAAGTGACTAGAATTGTACCAGTTGCAGAATTATCAACTAGACTTATATGCAAAACAAATATTCTTCTATCACTATAAATGTGAATGTTTTAAACGTTAAGAATGTATGTTCGAATGATACGAATGTATATTGGCTGACTATTGAAACTCCGTAGTTTATCACCTTGTAAAAAATACCAGAAAACCAAACAACTTCAGCTTCAAAGCAAAGTGTAGAAAAGGTACATAGTTCAGAACTAGTTCGTTTGACTGCAAGGTACATATAACTGTATATACATATACATACATACATCCTTGTACAATACAGTAACCGCCAAACTATCACCATGATGCTAAATCGAAACAAGAGGTCAAAGTGTGGTGAGAACCTGGTTCTTCGGCTCCGAAAGGAGTTCATGTTCAGAAATCGGTCAAGAATTTGTTACCATCAGTTCTTTTGGGTCTCAAAAAGAATTTTATTTGTGGATTACTTGCAAACTGGTAAAACACTAAATTCAGAATATTATTGTAACCCTTTAGATCAGTAATCACTAACAAAAATGCATGCGTTTTTCATCAAATGATGAGGTCATAACAACTGGTGAAGCGTATTTTGCAGCCGTTCCTGATTCCCACTTCAGGGATCGAATTCACAAAGTGGAATCTCATTGGAACAAAAGTAATGATGTTCAGGGAGACTCTACTGAAAAGTAAAGTGAATTTCAAACCAAAAAATTGTGTTTTTCTTATCGAGCCGCAAAACTTATTGAACAACTTAGTACATATCTTTTTCACACTTTTTTAAAATAGTAAGTTAAATTCATAATAAATAGATGATTTGGGAAATTTTGTCATAACTGAAATGACTTATTTGCAAATACTCTGGCTTCCCTATATTCTATCTTTCCGAATTTTGTCGTGTGTTTCCTTTACTTCCACTCTAATCGTTTGGTGAAATTTTCATTTTTCCATTCCACCTTTTTTTTCTTTTCTGCAATTCCACCTTCCTTTCATTGCTATGCCATTTTCCTCTTGTGTTTTCTTCATTCTCTGTATCCAAAATAACGATAATTCCTTCTAATTTTTTTCCGGACTATTTTCAACCGCAAATATGTTGGATTATGTTATACCTATATACACAGAGTACATTATTTTAAATTTTATTAAAATTAACAGTTCACAGTTCGCTTAAATTAAGAAATATAAATATGAGAATTCTGGTGGATAGAAATTTTTTGGCTTTTTCAAATACACAAATTCGAAACTTGTGTCTAATTACAGAAATACTAAATACACATAAAGCTGCGTTATCTACAACATACAACATACTGAGGCTTATATGAAGCCAAAAAATTATTTTTGGTTGCTTTTATCCGTTTAAAAAAAAAATACTCTCATAAAGCTTTAAACATCAACTACTTTGTATGAACTCATTGGTATAACTTAAGTACGCCTCAATTTTTCACTTGAATCACATTACACCGCTGTCGATATCCTTTGGTAAACTGAAAAGAGATAAGTTAAGTAGTGTGAGAGCTATTTGATTGAAAAGAGAGCTGAAACTATGAAAATCACCATCAATTCACTAAATTATCTTCAGCATTCATACCCAGCTTAGGCCTCCGTCTCTTCCTCCTCATCGCCTGCTTGTTGCTCGGGTGAGCGCAAATCGATTGCGAATCTTTGCCGTGTTGGCGTAATGCTATCGGTCTGTGATGTTTTACCTGTCGCACCTACAACCCGCGAATACTCTTGAAATGCGGCCGCCAGCGCATATGTAAGTTTTCTTGCCGTTGTACGACTATCGCACACGAAAGCGTGCACTTCGAAGGGATTCGGATGATCTTCATCTTTCACGACAATCATTGCGAATACACGGTTGAAGACTATATCTTGTACGCCATATGAAATGGTATCAATCGGATATGACCAACTATTCAGATTTGATTGTGAGCCTATTATGTCGACAGTAATGCCTTCAGTTGATACTTTGAGGTTGCATTGTGTTAAGGGTTGTTTGGGTGTCTTGCGCTTGGCTGCCGAAACCATGATGTCCACCGGGCGTCGGGTATATTTAATGCCCCAAATTCCACGAGCCACTTCGCAGCCTACGTATTTTACCTAAAAGTAAAAATAAATAGTACATTTTTTTATAATTTCAAAATACATAAATGGTATAAGTATTTTATTTTGCAACTAAATTCATTTCAACGCATTTTATGAGTATGTTGCGAGATTATGATCTCCGGTCGAGCAAAAAGGTTTTTAGGTTGCAGTTTGATATAATGGGCTCAAAAAAGTGCAAAGCATTGTTTTTCTTTCATTGCTGACTTCTTAAACAAATCCACATCTATTAAGATATGACAAAGATGTATGTAGGTCTTCACAGGTGCATTCGAGTTCACATTCGAAAGCCTTTATGATTATTTGATTTATAACTAAACACCATACCGGCTCATCTTTAAGTTTGATAGGCGGGCAAGTAAATAAAAGGTAATCAACTTACATACACACATCAATTTCTTTCCTCTCCTTACCTCAACTCAGTTTTCTCTCAAAGCTAGTCACTGAGCAGAGCCCCATTCCACGAACATACCTATAGTAGTCTTTAGTAACAATAACATCGTAAGTGGAACAACCTATGCTGTGAGGGTCTATCTAGACCAAAAACAAATTTCTTTGCACGTCGTTCCGCTGGGAAAGTTCTTGGGCAACTAGGCAAAGTGCTGTTAAAATTTTACCCCTGAGAGGCTGATTACAGGTGTGATAAGTGTTAAGTTGAAGTATCTTCTTGAAATTGGTATTTTTCAAATGTGTTCAAAGTGGTGCAAAAAAACGTATAGAAGGATGCTTTAAAATTGTCTAGAACTCTATTGCAAGCTGCATAATTCATAAGAATCATCATTCTTAAAGTTATTTAGCGAATTAAGATCCTTCTCGCCCTTTTCCCTGGAAAAATCTAGTTAGAGAAAAATTAGAGGTGTACATTTTAAAGTCGTCTAAATTTGTTAGAATGCGTGGATGATGGATTTTGTTTATATATACTGTGGGCAAAAAGTAAGGTGAATTTGGTTGTAAAATGAAAAATCTTTATTTATTCTTGTAAATCAATTTCGTCCCCTTCAAAATAATCCCCTCTCGATGAAATACACTTATGCCAACGATTTTTCCAATTCCCGAAACATGCCAAATAGTCCATTTCCGGTATAGCCATCAGCACCTTCTTCGATTCAGCTTTTATCTCCTCAATCGACTCGAAACGCGTTCCCCGGAGTGATCTCTTGAGTTTTGGGAATAGCCAGAAGTCACACGGAGCCAAATCAGGCGAATATGGTGGTTGCGGAACGATATGCGTGGAATTTTTGGCGAAATGGTCACGAAGAATGAGTGCAAATGGTCTTTCAAAATGGTTTTCACAGATCCTTCTGACATTCCGATGATATCAGTAAGGTCTTTAACAGTCAACCGACGATTTTTGAGCACTAACTCCTTCACTTTATTGACGTGTTGGTCATCTGTTGACGTCGATGGTCGTCCGGAGCGCTCCAAGTCATCAACACGTTCTCGACCCTCTTTGAAGTCTTTGTACCACTTATAAACATTTTTCTGCGACATGGTCGAATAACCAAATGCCTTTTGCAACATGCTAAACGTTTCTGCAGCCGAAATTTCATTCCGGAAACAAAATTTGATGGCACTTCTCTGCTCAATCAAATCAGACATTGTAAAAATCGAAAACAGTGCTGCCAACTCATGAAAAAAATAACTAGAGCAAAATTTTAATCCCGCGAAGTTTGACAAATAAATTCACCTTACTTTTTGCCCACAGTACATGGGCAAATATGCTATAACAAGTTTTCAGACGTTTTTTTTTAAGCGCGAAGTGCAAAAACTCTTCATACTTCATAAGTCCCGCGTCAATTTTTTTATGATGCTTACACAATACAACAGTTACATTTTTTTTTTTCTTTTAAAAAATTATGATTTATATTACTGCCCGGCTGAAAATTTAAACATTTTCGAAGCAAATATTTTTTGTAATTGTAAAAACGAAATAGATGTCGTGACTCGTTTTTTAATTAAATAAAAGTTGAAGATATAAGTTAGAGCAATTTAAAAAGCAGAAGAACGTAAATACAATATATGGATATGTACATATACAAGTATGTTTGTAGGTAGGCTTCTTGTTCGCCGAATAAATTTTACTTGATCCGTCCTATGAATGAACTTGCACCTGTCCGAAAGGCACCAGTTTGCAATGCATGAATACTAGAATTTTCGTGCCAACTATGGTTTTTCTCTTTTTTTTTTTGTTTGTCGGGACAGACTAGCAAGTGCAACACTCATACACAATTAAATCCATTGTACTGCTCTCGGGTTCCCTTTTTAATTTTCTTTAAATCTACTCGACCTCCGAAGAAATCTGAGTAGATCTTGTGGTAAAGATCAAAGAGCCAAGGTGGTCGCTTCTTAACACATCAGTCCCAAAGACCTCAAGCCTGATTCGCACAGAAAGTGGTCCGTCATCTCATCCTCCTCTCCACATGCTGGGCAAAGTGCACTGTCTGAGATGTCCACCTTTTCCATGTGATTTGCCCATAGAAGGTGGCCCGTCATCAGTTCAACAAGCCTTCTACAGTCACCTTTGCTTAGTGACAGGTAACATCGGTTTTGTCCATCTGCAGCCTCTCTCAGCCTGCCAAGCTCGCTTGGGGGTTAGAGTAACCCGTTTGCTAACCGTGGCTTTATGGCTGCTAGCCAACTATGATTAGAGCACAGGGACTTTATGAACGAATGTTGAAAGTGTATAGGGACTTTGCGTTATCAATTAGTTCAATGGAAAGATGAGCTGCCTTGAAGACGATCCACATCACGGGCGTCCAAAAACAGCAACAACTCCAGAAATTGTTGGAAAAATACGGAATATCTTATTGGAGAATCATCGAGTGACTGAAAGAGATTTAGTAAAAGCCCTAGGCCATGGTCTGTAGTTATGATCCTTGTTCAAAACAAGAGGCTAGAGAGTGGTATGAACCTGGTTCTTCGGCTCCGAAACGAGTTCTTGTCCAGAAATCCGCTAAGAAGGTGTTAGCATCGGTTGTTTGGGATACGAAAGGAATTAATTTGTGGATAACTTGCAAAATAGTAAAACAATAAATTCCGAATAATATTGTAACCTTTTAGGCTAGATGAAGGAACAAATTTGTGAAAAAATACCCAGTTTGAAAAAGAAAAAAATTGTCACAAAAGCGTTTTGATAGGGGCTAAAATCCCTTAATTTAGGTTCGAATTGTTGGATAATCCACCGTACTCCCCAGATTTGGCCCATCGCGACTTCCAACTCTTTGCAGACCAAAACAAATGCATGCTGGGAAAGAGGCTGTTCATCAAATGATGAGGTCAAAGAAGCTGTGGAAGCGCATTTTGTAGCCCTTGCATATCCTCTCTTCAGGGATGGAATTCATAAATTGGAATCTCGTTGGAAGAAATGTATTGATATTCAAGGGGACTATACTGAATAATAAATTTTGAAATAAAATATTCAAGATATTTGCACCTCTAACCAAAACTATCGCTCCTTACTGAATTTCAAATTTATTTCATCAACACTCATAGTTACCAGTACCTCGTAATCGTAAACCTTTTGCACTCACCAAAGCAAGCAAAAACAAAACAAATTCTTCTCTGCTGATAAGAAATCGTTTTATCTATTTTCCGCATCATTTGCTAAGATCATTTGATATACCGTTATCTCACTGCCATCTCATGGTTTAGTCATCAATCAGTTAAAAAGTGACCGTAAGAGTGATTTGTTGATTAAAATATAAAATCGTACGTAAAATATAAAGAACACAAAAAACAACCGGTAAACGGACTTGATTGCTGAGTGTGATTTGCTGATTAAAATATCAAAACGTACGTAAAATATAAAGAACGCAAAAAAATTCCGGTAAACGGACTTTGTCTGACGTGACCCAGTCGATTTATTATTCTTATATGCAATTATACTTTAGGAAAAGTTGAGAAAAAAGTATCATATATGTTTTATTTAACTTTTTAAGACAAACTGTTTATTCAAAATAAATTGTTCAAAAAATAATAATAGGCTGGAGCCAAAATCTGCAAGTGAAAGATCTCGGTAAGAAATTTTCCCAGTGAGCTTTAAAATGATTGTGTGGTGGAAGATTCTCATGAAATAGGTCGCTAAGTTTTGCAAAAGCACAATTAGTCTTTACTAGTTGGTCGAAAGAAGCCTTTGGTTTCTACACAAGATGCTCCACGCCTATGATGTTCAAAAATTGATTCATTTTATAAGAAGCAGATATAAGATGTTCGGGTTGGTCATACAAAGTACTGATTCGCATTTCATTTTCCAAAAGATTTAACTTCAGGTTATTAACTGCAAAAGGAAAACGACTGTTGTGACAGCTGTGCTTGAAGTGTAGATTTTTTTTGCTCTTTATTTTTTATTTTTAAACGGAGTAACTATATTTTCTACTTGTGGCTAATGAATTATGTTAATAACATTTTTTTTGTCTTTTTATTCTCCCCATTTATTTCATGCATCTGTATGTTGATATTAAGTATGCTTTTTTATAATTTTGCAGTGTCAAAAGGGATAAAACTAAGATCAACTGCGAAGATCACGAAGCGGCCGCAAACGTTCATAAATCGCTGCCTTCGTCGGATTTTGCGAATTTTCTGGCCCCGAACAATAACCCACGCCGGGTTGTTGGAAAAAGTTAACCAGGTAGACGTTGTATAATAAATCAAAAAAAAAGGAAATGACCACCTGGCGGCGCTCAACAAATGTCGAAACGAAGTATCTTGGTTTATCGCAAAACGAACTAAGATTCCTAGCACAAAACCGTGTCCGCTTGCGAAGAGGAGTGGTTGATGCCTTATGCTCCAAATAGAAGTTAAAGGGTCATATATATATGTAGGTATTAACTATTTTTACATATTTATTCTTTTATAGCATTCATTAGGTCGCTTGATCGAGTTCTCTTTAGACTCTTTTAGTTTTTCTTTCACTTTCTACAAGTTTTTTGATTTCTGCATTACTGGGTTTGTGTATTTTGCCAAAGAGCCTTATCGTTATCTTTTTGATTTATTCGTCTACTGTTGCTATTTTAAAAGTCGTATGGATGATATCATTTCTCGTGTAGCTGTCAGACATGGTCCAAATTTGAAGAATTATCGATTGTAGTCGTTGGATTTTTGCTATATGAATAATTTCAGCCGTTCCTCACTCCCGTAGTCCATATAACCATATTAGTTTAATCTTTTATGATTTTATGCAGACTAACCAATGAAGTTGTGGATGTTTTCCGTTTATTTGTTTGACTTTTTGCTTGACGTGGTACGTCCAATTTAGTTTCGAGTACAAGTGAATTCCCAGGCTGGTTCTGTTGTAAGTGTTTTGCCATTTATTTAAATTGGAACTACAGTAATTTTTGGTTTGGTAGTAAATATGACGTGTACGGTTTTGACCTCATTTATTGGGCATAAGTTCGTAGCGTTTTTACCGAGCATTTTCCCGTGCGCCATGCACTCCCAGTCCCATCAGACATATATTATGATCTTCTTTGGGTGAAGATCCGCCTTGACTCTCGACTTTGGCGTATCTTCTGGAGCCACCCACTCCTTTCTTTGCTTCATATTGATGTATAGGCACCATTTTTCATCTACTGTGACTATTCCGTACAAAAAGCCCTATTAATGAGTGCGTGTTGCTCGATGGCTGGCGAGATGCTGAGAAGCGACTTTCTTTGGTTTTCCATTGAGCTCGTGAGAACCCTGGGTTCCAATTTCCCGTAAATTCCTTTGAATGAAGGTGATTGGGAATCGTTTTATGATCGCAGTTCATTTTTTCCGCTAATTCCCGTTTGACGACCCTTCTCCTTCAAAAGTGAATTTAGACATTCTTCATCGAATTCAGAAGGCCTTCCGCTGAGGGACGTGTCATCGATATCAAGGCGCCATCTTTGAACTCTGCAAACCATTTCCGTGCTGTGGACTTGCCTATGCACCTTCTCCATTCGCGTCGCAAATGTCCTGGGGTGCTTCGGCAGCTTTTTGACCTCGATGAAAAGCAAAGAAGAGCAGGTGTCGAAAAAGTTGATTTTTGCCTCCTGGGTATCCCATTTTTAAGGTTCAAAATTAATAAAAAATTAACTCAAAAATACAATTAACATAGTTTTGTAGAGCAGAAAGAGTTCCATCGAATGAATATTTGCTTTTTGCCAAACAGCAAATAAATCGTTGTAAAATAAAAGAAAATATCAAAACGCTATAAACTTGTTCCACAAATCAATTTTCTTATTAGTCAAATAAAACCAAAGATTGAGCAAATACATACATATATAAATTCTTAAGCAATATGTCTGAATTTCGCTTGATTGTATATTCGCTTGGAAGTATATTTTTCGAATTAACAAACTTTAAACGTCTAAAACAGCCTTATATATATATAGAATTGGCGAGTACACACCCTTTTTGGGTTTTTGGCCGAGCTCCTCCTCCTATTTGTGGTGTGCTCCTTGATGTTGTTTCACAAACGGAGGGACCTACAGTTTCAAGCCGACTCCGAACGGCAGAAATTTATTATGGGGAGCTTTTTCATGACAGAAATACATTCGGTGGCTTGCCATTGCCTGCCGAGGGGCGACCGCTATTAGAAAGAAACCTTTTCTTTATTTTGGTGTTTCACCGGCCGCCGTAAAACAGCCTTACAAATACAAATATTGCAGTGTAAATCAGTAACTTGTAAATAATTGTATGGAAAATAGAGAATGGGCAACGGTTAAGCGGGAAGCATTGAGTTCTTATCACAATCGACAAAATTTCGATGTGCAGCGATGAGTGTCGCTTAGTCTACGTTGGCGGGGAAAAACCTGAGCAGTAAGAGTCATTTAGTGGTGCTTTAACGCAAACTACAGTATTTGTATTACAACTAAATATGTGCATATGTACATAAGCACGAATGTATTCACATTACATACACATCTGTACTGTTTATACAGCCTACCCAGTGTGTATATTTTTACATATGGAACAATATGAAATTACTGTCTGTATACAACGAGCTAAAAAAATAATTTTTTTAATTTTATTCGGTCATTTTTGAGTGAAAGATAATTGCGCGAAAAAACTTTATGTGGTTGGGAGCACTTGTGTACATAAAAAGCCAATTAATATTTTTGTATTTATTATACGTAATATTTTAATAAAGGTATGTGCAATCAACATACTTCCGGTCTGATTTTAAAGGTTTATACGCTTTGGAAATTCATCTAATTTAAGTTCGATATTTTTTTTGTATATGGTATAATTTTACCGCTTCTAAAAAGCTGGGCATATTAAAACTGCATTAACGTTCTAGGGGAAAGTCATAGTTTGCCTTTGTTAAAAGTAAAAATTAAAAATAGTTAATTTAGTTTGGTTGCAGGTATTCTTCCCTCTATTAATCACCGAAACCCGAAATAATATCTTATTAAATAAAAATTCCATAGGGATCATGTGAGTACCGGGTCATGCTGGAGTACAAGGCAACGAGTGCACTGATGCCAGAGCCAAAGAAGCCGCTCGAGAACCGCTTCACTTCAGTGCATATTTTACTATCAAAGATATTCGGGAAATTATACTAAAATCTCTTCAGGAAATGTACAATAGTCAATGGATTAATTACCAACACCACTACAAAAGGTACAAGCCTACTGGCATCAAACCCATATATCCTACACACATGTCTTCTCAGAACCTCGAGATATTTACACGCTTTCGAATCGGTCACACTATAGTTACCCATGTTCACTTCTTAAGCGGCACAGTCAAACCAGACTGCCCTTTTTGCAACTCAAACCACTACACGACAACACACCTCCTCGATACCTACCCAGCATTGGAATACACTAAAAATGCAATTCGTCCTAACCTTGAACTTTCGAATCTACTCAACAACTCAGATGACAATAGCATTTACTTATTTTTTAAATTTATTAAATTGACCAAATTAAAACTTTAACTCTTTGCGAAAACTGTATATAAAATTATACTCCACTCAAACTCACACTAGCCACTAATCTTCTAATACTTCCGCTCCAAGCCTTCAGGCTGTCGCTACAAGCCTTTTGAATGGCCTCTACGGACGCAAAACGTTTTTCTTTCATGGCCAAATGCAATTTTGCGAATAGGTAGAAGTCACAGGGAGCCATATCAGGCGAATACACTGAGTGATTGATGGTTATGATATGATATGATTTGTAGTAAAAAAATCTGTCACAAGAGTGAATCAATGAGATGGCGCATTATCATGCAATAAGCGCCAGCTTCCTCCTTCGCGGTATTCAGGGCGAATTCGACGAGTGCGATGCAACGAACCCTTAAATAAAGCCAAGACAGAAATTTGCCTTGACGGTTGGGGCCGGTGGCACGAACTCCTTGTGGACAATTCCCTTGGAACCGTAAAAACAAATGAGCATCGATTTCATTTTTGACTTCTCCGAATGCGATTGTCTTAGGCCTTCCGTTCGGCACTTTGACGCTTAGCTTAGGTTCATGTTGGAATCACCGCGTTTCATCAGCAATTACAATGATGAAGACGAAGTTCACGTCTTTTATGAAGTCTCTTTAATGAAGTCTTTTGAATGTTGAATTCTGAGCAATTTTTGGTCTTCAGTTAACTTGTACGGAATGAAACGTGCATAAACCTTTCCTAAGCCCAAATGATCAGTTAAAATGCGATAAATCAATGTTTTGAAGATATTTAACTCTACCCCAATTTCCATGGAGTTTTCGGTGATTACTGATTTCACAACCATCTCTAAAACGTGTAAGCCTCTCATGAACTCTGGCACGAGATGGACAATCATCGTCATAAACATTTTTCATCAATTCAAATGTTTCAGTAACCGTTTGACCGATTTTAAGACAAAATTTGATATTAGCTCCGATGCGCAAATATACTGACACTTTATATGCAATAACTTCATTTTCACTGAACCGAATGTCACCAAGCTTTTAGCAGAAGTCAGCTAGGGAAGTACATTGCAACGCAGTAACTCATTAAAAATCTCGCGCCGTCAAAACCATTTTTATACCGCCGGTGTTGTTTATTTTGGACTTCAAGTTGTATGTCTATAATATATACGTCATCCGTTTGCTCTTTGAAAGAAAAAATACTTCGGACTTCTTCGAGGACTTTCCAGCGATCAGCTTCTGGATCAATATTTAATTTTTTTTATGTCGCTTTGAATTCCATCCAGATTTGTAGTAACGTGAAGACCTCTTTTGTACCTTACAATCATTTCAATATTGCATGAACATTTCCCTGACTAAAAACTTTATTTGCGTTGGATACCACATAATGTGATAATCGGTCAAAAAAAGGCTCGTGCAGAGTGGTGCAATGGAATCTTCAAATTTAATAAATTTATGGACGATCTCAAAACCCAAGTGGTAGCCCTCGCATATCTCTTAAGTGCTTTTAACAACTCGTAAAAGTACAAACTTACCCTAAATGTTATTGGCAAATCCTCCAGAGTCACTTTTATCTCCGGATCTTCTGTCGTTGTGGATGCCATGATGCTTTGGTGGATTTCAAGAGGAGCTTCCAATTAAATTAGCAAATTGTTTTCGCAAGTTTTATACAACATTGGTATATTCCTAGTGACTTTGAGCAATTTTAGCTGCAAGAATTAAAAAAAAAATAATTAAAAAAGTGTTAAGAAAATACGAAAATGATAAAATATATTTTTTAGAAAAAGTACCAAAATTTTATGAACACTTCCCCCACAATTATAATTTTTTTAAAATCTTGTATATATTAATTTATCAGAATGCTTGTTCTTCATCGTGTTATCGCAAACTTCTTTGTGAATAAATCCGATAAGGTATTGGTACGATTTTTTTGAAGTTAACAAACCGATAACTCATTATCATTATTATTCATATAAAATAAGTACTCATATAAAATAAAAAAATTAACCATATTTCTCATTATTTGTTTATAAATTATGCAATTTTTTACTCATATAAAATAAAAAAATTAGCCATATTTCTCATTATTTGTTTATGAATTATGCAATTTTTTATACGAGAGAGAAAACATACGAAAGCAACCCAAAGCACAATCTTGTTGGAATTTATGGCACTTAATCCAGACATAGTCATAGCCAAAGGAGATCGTGTTAAAGAAGGCAGCAATAAGAAGAGCTGAGTGCTGATTTAAATAGTCAGAGTACATGCAAAATGTAAAATTTTGCTAAATTTAAAATAAATATTGCTGAAAGTAAATTAATATTGAGTTTAATAAATTATTTATTCTTTGCTTCTACAGTTTTATGCCATCTCCGTACGGCAGATGCTTTTTATGAAGAGTTTTTTGATGGAGATTCGAGCTTGTGTACTTTTGAGTGGTAGTCACACACCAACGCCTTCGATTATGGTGGTCAGTTGACTGCTATGGTCACGCAAAATTTTCTTTTTTTTGCCATTATATTTTTCTATATGATTTCGATGTCAATCGGCTCCACAAAAAAATTGCTAATTTTATTACAAGTTTTCTAAAATTTGCATTAAAAAATGATTAGAATCAAAACTCTGGCACGAATTCAAAGTTCACAATCTAACACAAATGGAAAAACTAGATGCACAAACAAAACAACTGATTTTCGACAGTTTGAAAAGTATTTGTATTCGGCTCGAACTTCCGAATTTCGAGTTCGAAATCCAAATTGATACGAAAGCAATTCCGGTAGGCTTTCAGAAGCGCCCGCTTTCTTGCTAGTTCCAACCCCCACAAAGTAAATTTAGAATATCAGAAACTTATAATTTTTGATACTTGAATTATGTTTGAAAGATCAGCAAATCGTTTAAAGTTGCGTCCTCTAAGTGTGATCTTAACTTATTCCGCATCCACACTGCTAAGGAAAACACATTTTTGAAAATAGGTATGGCATATATTTTTGAATTTTCTTTCTTGCACACTAACACTGGGATTTCGCGCAACAAAAAGGAAACACAAACTTTCTCGGCACTCATATTAAATAATCATGGGAGTTACGGTACTTAGAAAAAACAAGGTTCACGTGATTAACATCCGTGGTAAGTATGTATGTCTTGTACACATCTATGAACATTCTTAATGTGGCAATTTCGGTGATAACAAACGACGTCAGAGAGCTGGAATCGGTTAAAGATTTCGAATACCTAAAAAAAACTATTTCTAATTGTTGTTGTAGCAGCATAAAAATTCCCCATACATATCCGAGGAATGCTGCTAAAGTGACAGTTCTTGGCCGGATATAAATCCGGGTCGCTCCGGTTACGTAGAACCGACTGTCGTCGAAACGAACTATTTCTAGTGAAAATGGGTGGTAGCATTTCGGTATGCAGATAATTTAATTATGAAAAAAATCGTTTAAGTATTTCCATAAGAAGATTCTTGCAATCAATAGTTCCACTACTTTTTCTTAGATGCTTAACCATTTTAATTTTGATTTAAAAAATAGTTCGTTTTATTTACCAAGCAAATGCTTTGAGATCAACACAAGTAGGCAGATTCCTCATACAGCAGTTTCTTTCATTATTTATGTACATATGCAGCTAAAATATGTTTTCTTTTTCACACACTTATATTTTATTCATTTCCAAACAACAATGTAATTTTATTTTTAATATTATTTTTGCGAACCGTCACTGGCTTGAGAAATTCGTAGCTACAATGAGTGAGAGAAAGCATACAGTAAAACAGAAAAGCCTAACAACCGCACCGCACAACAAGACCGTTGGAATTGTTTCGTCTTTATTTCCGACTTTTTCGATGCTTTTTGACTAACATACACAATCAGTCAGGTCACAGCGACCCGCTGTAACCAACTACCAGCGCCTACGACCGATCGCCCAGGTGAGCAACCACCAACAACCAACGAACCAACAAGCCGAGCGACCGATATGTGCGCGCACAGCTTGCGTCGACGTATACGGCGACTGC
>JAYXIM010013095.1:0-30349 GCA_037575425.1 Anastrepha fraterculus | reverse complement strand
CCATTGCCTGCCGAGGGACGACCGCTATTAGAAAAAAAATTTTCTTCATTTTGGTCCTTCACCGAGATTCGAACCTACGTTCTCTCCGCATTCCGAATGGTAGTCACGCACCAACGCATTCGGCTACGGCGGCGTATTATTTACACTTACTGTAATATGAACTATAACATACATTCACTTATGCACACACACACACATCGAATGCGATATCTTTGAAGCCAACTAACCAGAATTTACGCCTCTTTAATTAACCTTTTTCAAAGGCTTCCCACTTTTTTCAATATATTTTTGCAACACATTTTGCTTCACTTCAATTTCATTGCTACACTCACGCTCGCACACACACACACACGCGCTTGCCCTGAAGTGCACTCATCTATCTGCATGACACAAAGCCATTCGAATTATCTTGATTGCAATTTTATTCATTCATTTGTCGCAGCGTCTCATTCAAGTGACTCCAACGCTTACAACCAAACGCGCACAAACGCATACATATGAATTTATATATACCTACAAGTCGACATGTTTGTGTGCAGAGAACTGCATGCACATACGCGCACTGCCAAAAGACGGAATTGCTTCACTGTACAGCTATTCGTGAACGCGCATTCACTCAGTCGTGCGCAATGAAGCTCTTCAACGCTGACTTTTCTATTCCGATGCCGATTTTAATTCCAATTCGAATTGCTCTTACCCTGACTGAGCGGCAAAAACTTCGCCTACGTTAAATGCAATGGCGGTATTTCCGCTACAGCCACTTCGCCCACTTCCCTACTAAATACATAGCGCCTCACTACACAGCATTTAAGTTTGCCTAAGTAAGTGAGTGTGCCTTTGTGCATCGTATTTTAAGCTAAGCGCTTAATTGTCTTTTAAGGTTCTTCAGCGAAAGCATGTCTCTCTCTTTGTCACTGCCACACTGCTGGCATATGCAATAGCAGTAAATCAGTACATATATACAAGTGTGTGTGTGTGTTGTGTGTTTACTTAGTTAAAGAAATATTTTTCCTTTAGCTCTTTTCTCATTAAGTGGCGACTCTGAATTGTTGCCGCCGACGTCGCTGCTTCAACGACAGATTTAGGCATTCGAGATTGAAAATCAACTTTACTGCTAATGAGAGTGCGGGTGCGATCGCAAGTGCGTATGTACGAGTATTTAGCATCAGTGAGTGTAGTCGAGTCAGCAGCACTTGCCTTGCACTCGCACTTTGTTAATTTGGCTGTCATGTGGCGTACGAAAATAACAAAATCGAAGTAGTGGACTTTTTACTTCTCCCATTCTGCTGTTTCTGCCACACAAACAATCTTAGTGAATAGCTTCAATGCAATGTGAAAAATTAATTTTGTGCAGCTCATGTGACAGTTAACCTAAATTTTTTTAGTAAAATTAATTAATTAAAGTCAGGCGACAAAAATAAATTGTGTGGACACACCTCACAGAACGAAAACGGAAATTTATAATTGTTTACCATAGAAATGCATTGAAAAACAAATATTTCCAAGTATATCTTCTTCTGTTTTAAACGTTTCTTCTACTCAGTTCCAGGGGTTGGATGCAACGTTCCATATACAAATTCCAAGCAAAAGCTGCCTACGTCGGCTCAAGGAAGAATAGTTCTATGGAATACAAAAAAATCACATGGCCAACATTTTCTAAAAATTTTAAACTTTT
This sequence comes from Anastrepha fraterculus, assembly GCA_037575425.1. Lineage (NCBI taxonomy): Eukaryota > Metazoa > Arthropoda > Insecta > Diptera > Tephritidae > Anastrepha > Anastrepha fraterculus. The sequence goes on along the minus strand of JAYXIM010013095.1, from coordinate 28,674 downwards.
TTGTAGAAATATCAAACTTCGAGTTATGTGATATTGGTTGTAGTGTATCCTTTGTTTTTAAGAAAATATAAAAAAAAAATCAAACAATGTTTTTTTTTTTGTTTTGGTGATTGAGGTTCAAAGTGGCACCAAACAGCCAGCTTTCTGCTATAGGCTCGCCTTCTTATGTGTCTGCCTATGAGTCTTCGCTTTGTTGTACGACGTCGAGGGATATCTTTTTTCTCTGCAATACGCCTTCAACGTATCTTTTAACCGCATTCCAGTTATCCTCGCGTTCAAGCAACTTGTTGATCATATTGGTCGATGCAATTTCGCCCATCTGCTCCCTCAGAGCATCTCTTTCCACGAGCCATCCGTCGCAAATAAAGAACGTGTATGCACCTGAGGTCACTTACCTAACCCATGCGCTGTAGGTACATATTTCCGGAAGTATCCGTGGCCCGAGAGGAACTGTGTCGTGAAATAGTTCACTTCCCCGACGATTCTTCGAACCCACGAACCTAATGTAGGAATGAGCTTCGCCATTCATATGTCACTCGATTCAGTGTCCCATCGGCTTTGCCACCCATGCATGGTTTAGCATCTCTGTCCAGCGGTGTTAGTGGTGGCACTTATAATCCCACACATCCACTCATTCTCGGGCCATGAGGTCGATAGGTATCTCCCCGCTGATCACAAAAACTGCTGCGCCTGAGATAATGCGGTAGACTGAAGTAACTCTGAGTGCCGGTGTTCGTTGTACAGCCTCCAATGATTTGTCCTTGGTTTTGCAGTTTAGCGCATCTCCCCACATTTCACTGCCGTACAGGAGTATTGTGTTTGCGGTGGTCATGATCAGCCTTCTTTTACTCTGGGCTGGTCCAGCGATGTTCGGATTAGTCTGCTCAGCATTTCCGTGATCATTTGCGCTAAAAATGAATTCAATAGTGCGAGAATCTTAGAAATTTTGGGAAACTGTTTCGGTAATGATACTCTTAAGGACCCAGCTATTTACGTGTGGCAGAAAAAATTGTGAGATCCTGAGTCCATCAAAGATGACAAACGTAGTGACAAGCCCCAACATAAAAAACTGATGAGAACCTCAATAAAGTGAAAGAAAAGTTGATCAATAACCGCAAATCAACCATCAGAGAGCTGGCAGAGGACTTGAATTGAACTCATCATTGTTTATGGATCAATTTAGGATAAGATTTAGGTGATTTAATGATTTAGGTTTGTACCATGTTGCTCCAAAGATGACTCCAAAAGACCTGAATTTAATGCAAAAAAGGGCGCGTACATCATTTCTGGGTTTTTAGCTAAGCTCCTCTTTGTCTTGATGTTGTTGTACAAATGGAGAGGCCTACAGTTTTAAGCCGACTCCGAACGGCAGATATTTTTTATGAGGAAATGGCAGAAATACACTCGGAGGTTTGTCATTGCCTGCCGAGGGGCGACCGCTTTTAGAAAAACTTTTCCTTCATTTTAGGGTTTCACCGAGATTCGAACCTGAATTCCGAATGGTCGTCACGCACCAACCAATTTGGTTACGGCGGCCGTCTTTATAGACTTCCAAAAAACGTTTTATTATATTAACAGGTGTTCTCTCGCCACTTCTCATCGTTTTGGATGTTGTCATGAAAAAGGTCTCGTCATTTGGAGGCGGTATTACCTAGGGACTGCAAGGGCGTCAAGCGGATCTTGACTATGCAGACATAGCAGCGAAGATTCAAGCAGTGCGAGAAGCAACTGAGAAAGCCGGCTAGAATATCAGTATCCAGAAAACCAAATCATGCGTATAAACACAAGAAATACGCAAAATTTCTCAATTGATGGTGTCAATCTCGAAGAAGTGCAATCTTTCTGCTACTTAGGCAGCATGATATGGGTTGCTGACAGCTCTATATTGCACGAACCTCGATGATATCAAAAGCCCAATAAGGAAAGCTGGGGTGGCGTTTAGTTCTCTGCAAGCAATTTGGAACTCATCACATATTTCACGACGCACAAAACTGTGAATTTTTCATGCCAACGTAAAGTCGGTTTTACTTTATGGTTGTGAAAGGTGAAATGCAATGTCAGCCGACACAAGCTCAGTACAAGTTTTTGTAAACAGATGCCCTCGAAAAATTCTCTAAATATTCAAGCCAAATATTATCTCAAATGCTGGGCAGAACCCAGCAGAAGTCAATACTATTAGAGATCCGAAAGAGAAAAAAAACAAAAAGGGGGCTGGGTTGGTGATTATCTACGCAGGGGAAATAGCGAAATAACAAGGGCCGCCATTGAAGCCGCAGACGTGGAAGACCAGCGAATACCTGAAGACGAACGCTGGAGTCAAAACCCGCGCCATGCAGCTTAACTGGAATGAAGTTAACAGATTGGCGCAAAACAGACCCGAATGGAAGAAATTCGTTGTGGCTCTCTGTTCCTCACTGGACTTCAAGAAATTTATGATGATAATGGCAAAAGAGCGTATAATGGATCTGCTAAGTTAAATGTAGACATACATATTTTTCCCTTTTTAAAGTGTTTAAATAAAATCAAGTTTTAATTTTTTCTTTATATTAATTTATTTTTTGTGCCTCTATTTAAATTACTAAGTCGAGGTACAATAATCAAAATGCGCATATTTTTTGACTATTATCTTACGTTTTTCAAATGTACGAATGATTTATATCTACAAATATACCTTCAAAAATAAATCCCGCTTGCTAAAATCGTATTTTTATTCAAACAAACTTTCAATCCATTTCTCTTTAGTAAACTAGACAACCGCTTTGTGCCCGCTTTCACGCCCCATTTTCCAGCAATTAACAAAATGACAGCACAAACTTTTAGCTAATTTGGAACGGCATCAAAAATCCAACGCATAGCGTTTTTTGTTATTCTCCAGCAAAAGTACTGCATCTGCTGCGACTGTGCTTTGGCTGCGAATGACGACGAGCTGCCCGGCTGCGTTCATGTCCATCCGATAGCAGTAACACACACACACACATACAAACAGTTTGACTCACCAATTGGCGTGCTGCCGCTCTTTCTACTATTTTCATTGTAGCATCAGTGAGAAGCATTTCTACACAAAGATATGTTTATGTGAATTAGCATGCAAGTATGTGTGTGTGCACCCAGGGTTGGCGCTCTGGGAGGGTGTTGAATTGGGGGTCTGATTTAGCTGCTGCAGCTATAGGTAATATTTCTTGGCGTCAACTTGAATCGGCTGAGAGTATTCACATTGATTTTTGTAAATATATTTTTATTTTTTTATTTTTTGTTTAAGCCAAATATTTTTTGAATTCCATAATTGCTTTTTATGTATTATATTTACTGATATTTTATCTATTTTATAATATCTGAGCACTTCTACACTGTACAGCATTTTTTGTTTTCGGTATAACTTTAATAAGGTTCTCCAAACTTAGCTGGAAACTGAATACTGAAGAACGGTAAGTAAGGCTTTTTTTCCGGGTAAGACGGAAATTGTCTGTATGCCTGAAAACGTTGGCTTAGGAGGAAATGGGGTGTATAAGGCGGTTATACAATTAATTTACCCGGCATTGGATACCTTTTTTAAAACCTTCGGCTGGGCACCCTGGGTATCTGGCATTTTCTCCCTGTTCGAGGATCCTCTTTAAAAGATTACAGCCATAAATTTATAGAAAATTTAATTTTAGGAAGTTAAATTTCCGTTTAAAGTCGAAAAGTCAGGCTGGCCATACCTGGATCGCTAGCTTGGTGGAAAGCTCTGGGGAGAGATTACAGTATCAAAATACTTAGCAGAATACAAAGATCAGTCTGTGCAATAAAAGTCGGTGCAATCAGACCATGTCCTAGGAAGGCCCTGAATGCACTGACACACGTTATTCCGATAGATCAGCATATCAAGAAGATGGCAACGATGAATGCATTTAGATTAAATGAAACGGGTCGCTGGAAGGAGAAAACTTATGGCCATGCCAGTCTATTACTGTGACAAACCCGGTATACCTCGAGGAGGACTGACTACATCGTCCCAGCGGTGACTTTTAATAGGAATTTTGCCACTCTCTTTTCATCTCAAGACGAATGGAGTAAGAGACTTTTATTTGGATCTGGTACATATTCTCTAGGCGGAAGTATTGGCAATAGGAGTAGTTTAATGGTTACTAATCTTTAGGGCTAAGCTGTAATTCAGGCACTGACTTCGGCCACAACAATCTCTAAACTGGTAAAACAAAGTAGGAATAGCCTTACCACCTTCATATCCTCGGACCGGCAAGCGGCAATAAAAGCGCTAGAATCTAAAACACACTCGTCAAAAACAGTCTTAGCATGTTTTAAACTTCTAAATGGCGTATCTAAGTGCTATAAAGTGCAACTTATTTGAGTGCCAGGCCACAGGAATATAGCAAGGAACTGCAAGGCAGATGAACTTGCTCGAACCGGTATTACGCTCGATCTCCAACCGAATAAGACGCTGATACCTATGCATATAGCCACTTGTGAATTACTTATAGATAGGGAAACCATCAAAAAGGCAAAACCTCACAACATGCGAAGTAAGCAGACAGACATGGCCGAGATTAAGATTTAACAAAGAAGCTATAAGAAAAATGATAGGGGTATTTACTGGTCATTGTTCAATAAGCAGCCACGCTAGAAGGTTAGGACTCCCGTACTTCGTTTTCTGAAACAGTCAGACACCTTTTATGTGAGTGTGAAAGCTTAGCTATGAGAAGGCTGCGCACTCTTGATACAGCATTTTTAACCAATGTAGCGGACATAGCCCATCTAAAACCAACGAAGCTCTGCTCGTTTATTAAAGCTACGGCATGGTTTGAAAAGGAACCCGTAGGGTAAGGATAAGCTTCCAGTGGTATAACAATGGACTTGCGAAAGGTCTAAGTGTGTCGTTACGACAACCACCCAACCTACCTGCCTACCTACCTACCTTACCACCTTGAGAGTTTAAACCGCAACATTACCTTAATCTGGGTCATTGGAACATTGAAAGTAACAAAAAAGCAAACGAAATGGCAAGAGGGGGATCTGTCATGAAAAAATTTTAGCAGAATCGCACAGTCAAAATCGGTATATTTTGCAATATAAGAGTATACTACCATAATTGCAGTCAACCGGAGAAAAAGGAAACTACCTTCCACTTCCTCTGTGAACGCCCTGCCTTATGGAAGGTAAGGTTGTTAGCCCTTGTCAAATCGCTATTTGAAAATGTCGAAGAGCTGGCCGGTATAGAAATAAACAACTTTATATATTACGATTTCTTAATCGCACAGACTGAATATAGTCATAAAGGAATAACCTGTATAACTTGTTGGCAGCGACGATGTGGCAACATAATGTTGTGGAACCACTAATTGGGTTTTTGGTGAATCACCACTTCAACCCACCAATAAGGTGAGATATAAACCATTTGGGTTATTTACTTTTTGCTTGGAGTATTTGTTTCTTCTTCTCGATTGACGCGATAACCGTTTAACCGATTTTGCCCGAGTTTAACAAAGTGCGCCAGTCGTTTCTTTCTCATGCTAACCAGCGCCAGCTGGAAACACCAAGTGAAGTCAAGTCCTTCTCAGCTGATCTTTCTAATGCATAGAGGACTTTCTCCCTCTACTACCACCAGCTGGTACCACATCAAAGACTTTCAGAGCCGGAGCCTTTGTCACCATTCGGACGACATGATACAGCCAACGAAGCAACTGGATCTTTATTCGCTGCGCTATGTCTATGTCGTCGTAAAGCTCATACAGCTCATCGTTCCATCGCCTGCGATATTCGCCGTTGCCAACGTGCAAAGGTATAAAAATCTTACGCAGAATCTTTCTCTCGAACACTCCAAGCGTCGCTTCATCGGATGTTGTCATCGTCTACGCTTCTGCGCCATACGTTAGGACGGGCATGATGAGAGTCTTGTAGAGTGTTAGTTTTGTTCGTTGAAAGAGAGCTTTACTACTCAATTGCCTACTTAGTTCAAAGTAGCACTTGTTGGCAAGAGAGATTCTACGTGGGATTTCAAGGTTGACATTGTTATCGGTGTTGATGCTGGTTCTTAGATAAAGGGAGTATCTTACAACCTCGAAATCACAACTATCAACAGTGACGTGGGTGCCGATATGCGAATGCGCCGACTGTTTGTTTGATGACAGGAGGTACTTCGTTTTGTCTTCGTTCACCACCAGACCCATTCGCTTTGCTTTTTTATCCAGTTTGGAAAAAACAGAACTAACAGGGCGGTTATTAGATTGGATTAGAATCTTTATGAGGTTTGCACTACGACCTCACAGTCTTTTGTGCACTGTACTCATCACAGTACCTTATCCAGACCCAGTTCCCTTATTAAACTCAGGATGGAGCTGGGTTAGATTGAGCGTATGTGCCTTTCATCTGACTACAATTGGTCAAGATGACTCAACTTTCTCCGCGCTGTAGCGCTGCATTACAGGAGAAAGTGCATTGGAGTCTGCTGAGATTGGTCGCAGTAACGACAAGACTCCGTAGATCAAACTCCGATCTTGTGCAGATGCCTTCGCAGTCTACAGAGACCTGTGAGAATGCCGTCAACATTCTCAGTTTAGCCTTGGGGAGGGTTATGAGATTTTTAAGCCTCTTTTAGTTGTACCCTCCCAGTAAGGATTTCGCTCAGCGTAGCGTCATAGGTGCCAGCAAACCTTCCTTAGCCCTAGTTTTTCAACCCTAAGCTTCATCTTGGTCGTGTGTTGTCCCAGGGCAAGGAAGGTTTCGGGTCCTATTAAAGGCGAGGCGCAGCCTCTTTCGCCAATGCGCTCGCTATTTCGTTGCTCGTTATATCCCTGTGTCCTGTCGCAAAAAGGTTGTTAAGGCCGATAATGTCAATATTATCGGCATACGCCAGCAATTGTACGTTTATATTTGATATTCGGTGTAATGCTAAAAATTATCAGAAGTTCAAAAGAATCCATATGAAATGCAATTTTATCGAGCGAGAGTATAAGTTTTACATATTTGAAAAAAAAATTTAGCAAAAATTATAAAAAAAGCCCCTTCCTTGCTAACAAATTTCTGGTTACGCCAATGTGAATATACCTAAATACAACAGTGTATACATTCGCTTTGTTATTCCTATATTGTCACGAATATTTTCGGCGCCAAGAAACCATTCTCTTAATTTGCTGCATTTATCAAGACGCAACAGCAACAATATAACCAAACAACAATAATAAGAACAGGGAAAAAAATCGTTTTGTCAACAAAGCATTGGAAAGTAAATTCCCTGGCCGCTGGAACTAAATGAAAAGCCCGTGCAAAAGCAAGCGAACGTGTCGCTCTTCCATTTCTTTCGACCTCTGCACTTTTTCGCGCTGGTGTTGCATTTGTTTTTGCACACGTCGCATGCAAATAAAGTTGATACAATCTGAAATGAACGAAAGAAATTTACGAATAGAGTCGTAATTGAAATGAAAAAGATGTACTAGGGAATAGCTTAGGCAAGCAGCTGGAATAGGTATGTACAACAATGTACCAACAACAACACAGTAATAATGCCTTGAGGCTGCAGCTATCACAGTTTAGCAAATTACTCGCCACATACAATTCACCATTCACTTCGCTCGAAGCAGCCGCTGTTTCAAACTGCTCTGATTGTTTTTTGGCTGCAAATGAAATAATTGTTTTTGCGCCTTAAAGTAGGCTAAACGCATACTTACTGATTTATATGGCAAACTTTTTCACACATTAGTTTGGCAACTCGCAACTTTGAAGTTGCACCAACTTGGAAGCTGTTCATATTTTCCAACATGCATTCAAACGCATACACGCACACGTACACAAATACCCTTGCATGCACACGCAAAGTGTGTCCACTTGAAGCTGTGCGTGTGTGTAAATTCTCAGTTGCCGCATCGTTACAAAAACTTTGTTGCCTCACTGCGGCTGCTTTGGTGTCGCTGTCGGCGTAGCTGCTGCTTCTGCTGCTGCCGCTGTTGTGTTGGAAATTAACGATTTGGCAGGCTGGGTTGCAGTAAATTTTGTGTCATTTGGAACTTATGGCGTATTTCTTGCGCTGCGCTGCTTCGTCACTTCAAAATAGTTGTAAGATAGAACAAAAAAAAATATCAGCGAACACACACATACATACATAAAGCGGGATAAGTACTACTACCTCTATACACAAAATGAAATGAAACGAAAATGATTAGTTAATTCGTCTGGTGACGCAAAGTTACGAAAGCTTCTTTCGTCGTAGGAAACAGACAAAAAAAAACGCTCCTGAACTAATTTTGGCACTCAAATAATTTTTTTACCAAACAAAACAAATCATCGCAGTTAGTGTTCGCTTTGTTAATTTATTATCGGCAGTAGCCTTTTTACTTCTCCCAAAATCTGTTGTTGGAGCAAAAGTGAGGTCGAAAATATTGCAACAAAGGCATCGATACTAAAGGGTCTTTCAAAAAATGCGCCTAGATAAAAAAAATAAAACATGCGCAAATTTAGATTATTTTAGATGTCACTATTTTTATTCATAATTACGGCCCTTAGAGAGATCTTCTCGTTGTTCCAGAAGCAGGCCTTTGGGAGACCGTGCCAGGAATGTGGGGTGGCCGTACAACGATAGATGTAAAAGCTGCATTCACGAAGAATTTAATGAAACAGTGTTTCAATATCTGTAAAAGTGCCCACGACTGGGAGCTCTGCAGCATAGTATGCTGGGAGAATTCTCGATTGATAACTTGAAAGAATTTATGGAAGAGAAAATAGACGACATAAACTGATACATTGTCAAATAAAGATGGTTCGACTTATAAAAAGTAGTGGTTCTACAAAAGGTGTATCAAAATAGTTTCGAGATTTGTTCACTCCTGCAAATTTTAATGTAAAAGTTTTTAAAGGGAAATATCTTCAATTCTTTTAAATATTTTTGAATATTTCTTTTTTTTTAATTTTTTATATTAAAACTATAACATCAAAACTACAAATTGTACTTTTTGAAAAATTTTTGAAAAAGCTATATTTTTAGTTAAAATTTCCATACAAAATTTTTTTTTGGTAATTTGTGAAAAACATTAAAACGTGCTTTTTGTTAAAAAAAAATTAAATAATAGTTCTCAAAAAAATGTTCCAAAAATATATAATTTACTTCAAAAAAAAATTTGTATTCTAGGTTAGGTTAAAATGGCTGCCCCAAAAGTGGGCACACATCCAGAAGACATCGAGGAGGGTGTGCTTTTTGTTAAAAACATAAAAATGTTTTCCAAAATTTTTAACAAAAAGATATAATTTTCTTAAAAAAAAAATTGTTTTGTCCTAGATTAGGTTAAAATGGCTGCCCAAAGAATAGGCAGACTTAGACGAAGAAATAAAATGTATCCTTTGTGATCATATTTCAAAAGAAGTAAGTTGAAGGAAACTAATAGAACGGACGGAGAAGAGGAGGGGTAAGACAAGGTTGAGTATTACAAACGATAACTGAGTTGCGGTAGTGTTGACCGCTTTATCAGGTGGTTAAAGCCCAGGCCTGCTATATCAGTAGGCTTAGCACAGAAATGAGAGCCAATATACCTAAATCGTTCTTATATTAAAACTATAAAATCAAAACTACAAAATGTAATCTTTGAAAAATTTTTGGAAAACCATATATTTTTGGTTAAAATTTTCATAAACAATTTTTTGTTGGTAATTTGTGAAAAGCCTCAAAAAGGGCTTTTTTTTTAATTTAAAAAAATTTCTCAAAAAAATTTTACAAAAAAAATATAATTTTCTTTAAAAAAAAATATAATTTTCTTTAAAAAAAAATATATTTTTAAGTGCGCACACAGCAAGAAAACATCGTAGAGGGTTGTGCTTTATGTTAAAAAATAAAAATATTTCCCAAAAAATTTTAACAAAAGAATATAATTTTCTTCTAAAAAAAAATATTTGTCCTAGATTAGGTTAAAATAGATGCCCAAAGAGTAAGCAGACTTAGATAAAAAAATTAAATTCATCCTAAAATTTCAAAAGAAGTAAGTTGAAGGAAACTAATAGAACGGAAAGAGAAGAGGGTTAAGAAAGGGTTGAGTATTACAAACGATAACTGAGCTGCGGTAGTGTTGACCGCTTTATCCAGGTCTGCTATATCTGCAGGCTTAGCAAAGAAATTAGAGCCAACATACCTAAATCGTAGCACCGCATAAGTAGGTCAGCTATGAAAAAGGTGCCGAGATGACTCTACCACATCTTCCACACAGCGATGCAAAACGTAGTCAAAGTAATAAAGAGTCACATCATGCATAACTCGCGGCTTGTGTCCTGTGAGGATACCCACGAAGTTCAAGAACGGAGATTTCGGCAACCTTAGAAGATCTCCCGAACGCCTCCGATCCACACGTCGTCAGAAAGATTTCGCTATCTTACAAGTCTCTTGCAAGGCCAGTTGCTATAACCAGTTACCCAAAGAATTCGGATGCGATCGAATGTGATGTCAGGCATTTCCTGATCAATTTCCGCTTGGTTATCGGAGTAAACATCGCAAACTGGCTCAATGAATGGATCAAGTTAAAAAAACTCGAACTTTTCGTCAGAGGAACCCGTACGTTGCCTAAAAGATGGAGTAAAGTTGTAGCTTTAAATGGCACATACTTCACATCATATTATGTATTATTTGATTGTTTAAGTAATTTCTAACTTTGGCTAAGAAAGGATGGAAACTTATTCCCATAACCAATATTTACAATCGTTACAGTTATTACACGAGTGAGCAGCCAATCAACTACTTCTTTAATCGTAAAAAAATGTATAAAAATGAATAGAAAACGAAGATATTTGATTTCAAAGAACTCTATGCCACAACTTCCAACATTGAATGAATATCAAAACATTAACAGTTCTTTTTGAAACTCTTTCGGTTTTTTTTTAATATTACGTATACTCAAACCCACAAATAAACCTATTTTTAGAGGTATTTGACGACAATGTTCAAAGTACTTAGATCACTTGACGTGACGTCAGGCGTGACGATATATTAGTTTTCGTTTCAATTACTTTTGCTTGTGCAGAACTTCTTTTCTTTTCGAAATCTCTAAAATGGAGCACTTCACACATAAGAAAGGTATCTTAAAGCGCATTTTTCTCAAGTTTCTGCGGCATATTCTAGGGAATCGGGATTTGGAACTTTCTTTGTTTGTTTTCGTAGATTGAAAATTTGTTATGAAATTTCGCTTCATGTCTCATTATCATTCATATCAGAGTACTTTTCGATAGCACGAAAGGAATCTGCCCGTATGAAGACATGTCTATATTTGTTATGCCTGCAAAATTCACACAACTATTTAAAATTACAATAACTGGAATGCTGTTGAGCAAGATGCTTTAGGCGCGCATACCCTTTTTGGGTGTTTGACCGAGCTCCGCCTTCTATTTGTAAGTTGAGTCTTGATGTTGTTCCACAAGTAAATAAATGTAACGATATTAGCTGCATTAAAATTAGAAGAGTCTTAACTGTGCCATAAAAAACCTAACGAGGTTTTAGAAAAAGCGATCCACCTTCGGGCGATTTCTTCGATTGAATTGTAGAAGGCGGAATACTTGTATATGCGGCTAATTTGAACAGTACAATCGCATTTGCAATTGCCGACGCCGTTGGTTTCGTATGCCGTTCCAACCTAAGAAATGGTAAACTTTAACCCCTCCCCTTAAAATACAAATCTAACGTAAACCTTAAGAATGGAGTATGACGGACTCTTTTTCTTGGTCGCTTTTATCATAAGCCGTTGTCGGATTTTGTATGATTGATTGTACGTAGACTTTTGACATTGTCAGATCATAAACAGACTGCAATGGCTTAATGACACGCACTCTGTAGAATGAGATGGAAATTCATAAGCTCAGAATTTATTGAAGATTAAGCCACAGGCGTAGATGTGCCAGTATAACCTATTATCACTTTGACCCAGCCTTACCTAAACATAGTTCTTCTATGTCTGTCACACTCAAAATATATATAAAATAGATGATGTCTAGGTTCCCAATATTGTTTCGATCATCAATGGATTGACTAATTAAATTACTTTCTATAGCTTACAGTTTAGTTTTTATCACATTCTGGGGCTTATTATTCCATGATTTATATGAATGCACGATAATACTAGTACCAAAATGGTGTACCCTTTTTTTTCCTGGCTAGTGCCGGACATTCATAAAGAATGTGTTCTGAATTTTTATGATTCATTTCACGGAATCGGCAGATGATGATCTCAGAGAGACCCCATTTTTGTTTAGGTGATATCTCCGGCTACAGTGACCTGTAAAGTAACCAGTTAGAAGCCTTTTCTGCCGAACGCCAACATTTTATCAGAAATTCCTTTGTCTGGCGTTAGGTTAGGTTAGGTTATGGTGGTAGTCGGTCTGCACGACCAACTCACTTAGACCTTACAGGTCCGTTGTGATACCACTGTGCTACACGGGAACCTCGTTTATCTTCCTTCGTGGAACCATTTCGTGGCTCTTATGAAGCGTAGTATTGATGCCAACCCCACGCCCGACAGTTCTGTAAGAGAGTTAAAAAAGTGTTTACCTAGACAACCTGCTCTGATTTTAGCTAGGGCTGGACAATTGCAGAGGAAGTGCTCAACTGTTTCTTCCTCTTCCTCATCTCTGCAACTTCTGCAATATTCATGGGAGAAGACTCCTAGCCTCGAGGAATGCCTGCCAAATAGCTAGTGACCGGTTAAGCAAGCCACGACCTTCGAGATATTGTCTCTTGAGAGACTAAGCAATTCCTTTGTTCTTTTCCTGTTTATTTGCGGCCATAGTAGCCTAGCTGTTAGACACGTATCTTCATTTCTCCATGACCTATTGGCCTCTTGGATAAAGTGGTTTTTTATTATTAGTTTACTCGTGGCCATGGGTATTCCAATGGTACTTTTATTTGTCTGGCGTTAAGAATTGTTTCGCTTGTCGATGGCCTATAGAATTTCGCCAGTGTTCAACGAATTTCTTCTCCTCCAACTTTCTGCGAAATTCGTTAATGTGGCCTTTTGTAACTCCACTTTATTGAATTGTAAACGAAAAATGCAATACATTTCGTGCGACTTTACAAAGGTGATCTAAAAATATTATAAAATTCCGCAGTCTAATATTCTTTCGTTTTTTGCCACGAAGCCATACGTAAATGCATAAAGGCGAAAAAGTATTGACTGTTGCGAATATGGAAGCAATAAATATGCAGGCAAGCAAATGGCGGCGCTCAACAAAGCCAAACAAATATTGGCATGCATTCATGCAACACATATGTAGATATATATGAATGTATGAATGTAGATGCAAGTGTGAAATCATATACGTATGTCGAGGGTAATATACACGGATGAATCCTGCCTTGGGGCGAGGAGTTGCATGCGTCGGTTTGGGTGCACTGCTGGTGCTCGACAACAGTCATTTTAAGCCATAAAGGGCTTTTATTAATCATTTTTATTAATTTAGTAACCTTTTAACTGTAAGAGGAAAATAATTGGACTTTTAAATTAACATTTAAAAAAGTGGGTATACATGCCAAAAAACTATTTTTTTGTAAATAGTCTTTGCAGTCGAATATTTGGAAAATGCTTAGAAGTTAATTCGAAGTTACCTAAGTAATAATTTCCTTAAGGGGCGACGGTAGTCTCGAGCTCGAAAGTTTAGGGTAGATTAGGTTATGTTTGGCCGCCGCATCGCACATAGAGACAGCGATGCCACTTAGACCTCGAAATGGGTCCGTTGTGAGCCGCAGGGTTAGGTTAGGTTAAATGGCTGCCCTAGCTAAAGAGCTCACTTGGACAAATGTTAGTAAATTCGTCCGTTGTGGTGCCATACATGGGAGAGGGGAAAGGAGATGGGAAGGAAGAAGGAGCCTTGGGATTAGATACGATGATGACCATAAATTTTACGACGGCGCCGACGGGGGCTGATTTGCGTTCGTAGTTAGCCGTAACAAGCTACTAATGAACTTCACCAACTTTATGATATCTACACCGGCTATATCCGCAGACGTAGCGAAAAAGTGAGAGCCCAGATATCTAAGTCTTTGCCAGACGAGAGCAGGGCAGCTGAGATGAAGGTGTTGAGATGATTCCACCTCGTCCTCCAGACAGTTTCTGCAGAACGGACTTGAGGCAATCCCAAGTCTTACGGCGTGAACACCTAACGGACAGTGTCCGGTAAGGATGCCCACCAAATTTGAGAGCTGGGGTTTTGTTAGCCTTAGGAGTTCCCTTGAGCGTCCCCGATCTACCCGTGGTCAGAAGGATCTCGCGACCTTGCACGTTTGCGCAGTAGCCCAGCGCTCGCTGAGTTGACTCGAGGCCCATCTTTCCATGAGCAGACCACAGGTTCTCAGGGGAACCCCAATTCTCTCATTTCGCGACGAAACCGTCTCCAAAGTTCCCTGTCTAGCCAGCTCATCAGCCAAGCAGTTTCCCTCTATGCCGCTGTGCCCGGGAACCCAAATGAGCCTGATGATGAAGTATTCGGATGCAATCGAGAGAGAAGCCAGACATTCTCCGACCAATCTCAAGCGCACAAACAGCGAGCCCAAGGCCCTAATTGCCGATTGGCTATCGGAGTAGATATTTACTTCCTTAACGGTAATTACCGAATTGAGCAACCAGTCCACCGCTTCCTTAATTGCGGATACCTCCGCTTGGAAAACACTACAGTGGTCCGGGAGCCTAAATTTAAGTTTGATGGGAGGCTCCTTACAGAATACTCCCCCACCAACCCTTCCGTCCAACTTCGAGCCATCCGTGAACATGTTTGCCATGCCTTGCCGCCGAATGTTGCACCCCGCCCACTCATCCCTTGAGGGAATGTGGGTAGAAAAAGATCCGCTCGGACCTAGCGTGGGTGTACAGTGGTCCAGCACCATAGGGATGCACTCAAAGTTTTTAAGAATGCTAGAGTGTCCGTAACTTAAGTCTAGCCTATGGCCCGAACACCTTAATCTGATTGCGGCGCGTGCAGCGGTAGTTTTTCCTACAATGTCCACGGGCGCCACATTCAGCATAGCGTTAAGCGCTAGAGTAGGAGTGGTACCTTTGTACCTTCTCCAGCTTCTTAATTGATGCCATCCTTTCTAGCGAGTTCCACCAGACAAGGACTCCGTATAGCAAGATTGGTTTTATAATCGTGTTATAAAGCCAAAAAGTGACTTTAGGCGAGAGGCCCCATCTTTTGCCGATAGCGCCACTGCAACTATACAAGGCGACTGTTGTCTTTCTGATTCTCTCCTCAATGTTTGGCTTCCATGTAAGACCTCTGTCAAGGATGAGTCCCAGGTACTTCACCTTGTCAGAGAGCACCAACGGAGCGCCCGATATTGAGGGGAGAAACACTCTTGGTACTTTGTATTTCCTCGTAAATAAGACGAGCTCCGTCTTCAGAGGATTAATCGATAGGCCGCAATTAGCGGTCCAATTTATAACTAGATTCAGATAACCCTGCATCAGTTCCATCAGAGTATCTAGAAACTTGCCTCTGACAATAAGTGCCACGTCATCCGCGTAGGCAATCACCTTACAGCCCCTCCCCTCCAGCTCCTCCAGCAGACCGTTAAGTACGGCAACCCAGAGTAGTGGCGAGAGAACACCGCCTTGCGGAGTGCCTCTGTTCACTTGCCGGCGGAGAGAGGTGTCACCCCATTCTGCCACGACCGTTCTATCGGTAAGCATCGTGTGGATAAGCCTTATAAGTTCGGTTCCGACTCCTAGTTTACCTAGCGACCTGGTGATTGCCTCCGGGAGGACATTATTAAAAGCCCCCTCAATGTCGAGGAAGGCACCCACAGTGCACTCCTTCTGGTGGAGGGACACCTCGCTGTCCTTAACAATTGTATGCAAAGCAGACTCTACCGATCTGCCTTTACAGTAAGCATGTTGAGCGTACGATAAACACCCCCGAGGAATTTCACTCCTTATGTGCAGATCAACCAGCCTCTCCAGGGTTTTTAAGAGGAACGAGGAAAGACTGATTGGTCTGAAATCCTTAGGGGATACATGTGAAATCTTACCTGCCTTGGGTATGAAAGTAACTCTCACAGTCCTCCAAGATCTGGGTATGTAGCCCCTATCTATGCAGCACGCGTAGATAGGAAGAAGCCAATGACAAGATACCTCAGCAGATTTCTGCAGTTGAGCCGGTATAATGCCATCGGGCCCAGGTGACTTGAAAGGCTTGAAAGAATCAATCGCCCAAGCCAGGCCTCGCCTATTCAGCCGCAGGGGCTGAGCTATATTTCTCCTTCCATATTGAATCATCCTGAGCTTTTGGCAAAGCGTAAAAGGTTGTTGATACCTAAAGTGTATACAGAGTTTGATTGAAAAGTAATGAGCCTTATTTTTTTTAAGCCGTTTTATCAAACCTTTTGGCTTATGCAACTAATATTCTTCAAAATAGGACTCTTCATCGTCAATACACTGCTGGTAGCGGTCCTTCCACTGCAGGAAACATTTTTTAAACTCATCCGCCGGAATCGCGTTCAATTCGGCTGTCACAGTTTTTTGGATCGCCTCGATGGAGTCGAAACGCCTCCCCTTCAGCTTACTTTTCAGGCGCGGGAACAAGAAGGGAACTGGTCTGGGCTGTAGGGAGGGTGGGGAAGCACAGGCACCCCCATCTTGGCCAATGCAGAGGTGCAGAGGAAAGTGGTGTGCGCCGGCGCATTGTCGTGATGAAGGGTCGTGGACGATGCCTCGAGAGTCGAAAAAGATGATCAGCATGGTTTTGACCTTGGATTTCGGCATGCGCGCCTTCTTGGGTCGTGGCGACTGGCTCGTGTGCCACTCCGCACTCTCTCTCTTGCCCTCAGGATCGTACTCAAAGTATCAGGTTTCATCTCCTGGGAATTTGATCGAGTAACGTTGATCTAACGATCGCTGCATTTTCCGATTCGGTTGATCGCTTGGCAGATGCGGCAAGGCTCATTACATTTCAATCAAACCCTGTAGATTATCTATATTCGTTAAGAAGTAAGGTCTTAAATATCGGTTCCTGCTTCTGGAGTCGGACATGTGCAAAAAAGATGTTGAATTGTTTCCAACTCTTCCTCATTCTGCACCTACTACAGAATCACGCGTGTATACGCCTAATCTCATTGCATGATTTCCTATGAGACAATGTCCTGTGAGGGCCCCTACTAAGGTCCTGATTTGAAGTCTACTCAATTTTCTAATATTCCTGGACAGACGTAGATTTAACCTTGGCCATGTTTGCCTAGTAATTTGACAGGTATTGTCACTAATCCACGTTTGATTAACAGAACTGATTAGAGCGTCCATAACAAGAAGCTTGCAAGAGGTAGCTCCATAAAATTAATTATGTTTGGCATACAGGTACCTTCTCTTGCAAGTTGGTCAGCCCTACAGTTCACTGGTATATCTCTGTGACCTGGAACCCAGCATAAGATTATAAGATACTGTTTGGCCATCTCATTAAGACTTTGTCCACAATGTAAGTCACTTCTTGATGTTATTTGGAATGCATCCAGAGCCCGTAGGGCAGCGTGGCTGTCTGATAGAATGCAGATATCTGTTGATGCTATTCTGTTTATCTCTAACCATTTCAAGGCTTCGGGAATAGCATTTATTTCCGTTTGAAAAACACTACATTGATCCGGTAGTTAAAAGGGTTCACTGATAAAAAGCTCTTCGCAATATAACCCTGATCCTACACCGGTGTCCATTTTTGATCCGTCCGCGTAGATCTTAACGGGTGTGTTGGGTGATGGATCTTCTTCAAGCTATTCCAGTCTAGAAGGGGATTTCATTAAGAAATTCCTTTCGTAGCAGAGAATGTGACTCCGTACAAGAGTCTAAGATGGTTGAACGTCAATGGGAGACACTCTTCCATTGTGAGCTCGCTCTCAGCCTTAAAACGAAACAGGCCGCTGAGTATTTGCAGAAGAGATCTTAGAGTGGCATTCAGGGTATTTTTAGGAATTTACAGTAAAAACATGAAAAACGATATTTAAATTTTTTAGATTTTTTATATAACTTCTTTCACATGCAAAAATAAAAATATTTTTTTTTTGTTTTTTGAATTTTAATAATTTAAAAAATGGCGCTGAAGTTGATCCTCCCGATAACTTAGACCTAGACGGTGTTGTCCATTTTGGCTCTTCTATTTATCTGAAACACAAAAACCAAAAAATTATTAATCAGTAAGACTGTGCCTATGTCCCGCTAATAGAATAAAAAAATGGCGCGGTTTTGAATTTGACTTTCTAAAAAATGGGGGTTTTTCAGCTTTTTAATTCACAAAATACAAAATAATTGAAATAATAATATGATTCTAGTACGGGTGATAGCCATTGATAGCATACAAAAATTTCAGACGATTCGGGCGAATAGTTTTTTTTTTTTTTCACAACACCAGGCCGAAAAAAGTCCTTTCGAGATAAATGAGTTTAAAGTTTAAGGTACAGAAGCGCGCGGACCGCTCTCTACCCAGTCAATGGGCTGCAGAAGCCATAATATTGGGAATTTCTACATGAAAATTTCCCGGTATATTTTTAAGATATTATACATTCGAAATATCGAAAGAACAAAAACTTCATCATCATCATCAGGTAGCGATTACAGCTCAGGGTGAGCTTTAGCTTCATCCACAAACCTCTTCCAATCTGCACGGTACATAGCAACAGATCTTCAGCTCCTAACTGGTAGCTTCTTCAGGGCGGCTATGACTTGGTCACGCCAGGTTAACCTTGGACGTCCTGGGGCGCGGGTCATTAGACAATTTGTTGATAAAAAAGATTTTTGGGGGCGGCTGTCTTCCATGCGCACAGTGTGCCCTAACCATCCTTTGGGATTTAATGTATTGCACGACGTCTTCTCCCTGTCATAAGTTTAGCAACTCATCGTTGTAGCGTATTCGGTACGATCCATTGTTGCAGCGTATGGGGCCAAACACCCTTCGGAATACTTTTCATTCGAAAACTCTTAAGCTACTTTCGTCTTTGCTTGTCAATGTCCAGTACTCGCTGCCAGAGGACAGCACCGGTAGTATTATTGATTGGTAGAGGCGGAGTTTACATTCACGTGTGAGCAGTTTGGACTTCAGCAATTTTGTGTGGGCGTAAAATGCTTTATTTGTCGCCATTATTCTGTCTTTTATTGTGTCGTAACAACTGTTGTCATTTTTTATTAGCACTCCCAAATATTTGAAGTGTTGAACACCTTCAAAGGTTATTGTCCCGATTTGGATGTTTTCAGGACTTCGTCTTTCTTCGCTGCGGGAGACCTTCAGATATTTAGTTTTGCCTTCATTTATTCTAAGGCCTACTCATTTTGCACTAAGTTCAATATTACAGAAGGTTTCAATGAAGTATCTTTTATTCCTTGCCACTATTGCGATATCATCCACGTACGCGAACAAAAACTTGATTTTTTGAAATTTCTAGACCACCGGGTGCCCTTAAGTATCGGGAATGACTTTCTCAGTAACCCTGTGTAAGTATGTCTAGTTGGTCTTGATTGCTCTATCACGTTTCTTTCCGTAGCTTCCAACACCATACTGCAATTCGTTAATAATTTAATTTTATGTAAAATAAGAAAATACTAAACACACCACCTTGAGTGCTGAGGTAAAATATTAAATAGGCCATGTAATACAATATCTCACATTTCAATAAATTAATTAACTCAATTTTGTATGGATATTCAACCACGAAAGCTAAATATTAAATATCAAATTTTTCACATTCCAAAATGTTTGATTTATTTTTGTGCTTCATACAAAAGTAATAAATTCAAATTATTACGTAAGCAATACTTCAGAGATAAAAGAGAGATGCCAGCGGTGGCGGTAATTAACCCCAATTATATTTGAAGCCACACCAACTATGCCAACACAAGTATTTATACAAATATATGTATTTTATGCTTTAAGCACAAAGTGCAAAACGATTATGGCAATTTATTTATACATAACAATACAATGCGGAGCCAGTAACTTTGCATTGTCTTATTGTGCAAACAAATGCGTTGTCACCTGCTTTGCCGCCACACGAGCTAAATGCGGTGAAATCAGAAACTCAACTACAGTACACCGGCAAAAGCATATTTAGGTACACAAACGCACACACACTTAATCAGAGCTAATGCGCACAGGAGTACAGGAGTCGCAACAATTTGCATAATCAAATAAACGCAATGACAACTCACAAGTCGCAATCGAGAGGAGTGCAGATGTACACACATATTCGTGTATGCACCCTGTAGAGATATTTCGGATTTAGAAGAGCGAAGTCAACGTTAGATGTAGTCTCTTCAGCAATCCAGCTCGCAACGAATGCAATCAGCGGTAGTCGTTAGCTAAATGGGACCTTTTCTTGACTCTGCAAAGCGGTCAAAAATCTAGATGCCATAGAACAAAATGAGGTCTCCACGTAACTGAGGAGAATAACGCGCATGGCCGAATGCTATAGTACAGTACATCAAAATGACGAAACAGCGTTGCAATAACTAGTGGTGTTCCACAGGGCTCTGTGCTCGGGCCATTTCTATGGAACATACTGTACGACGGTGTTCTCCATGCCATGATTCCACAGGGAACTAAGGTGATGCTCTGATTAGTCTACCACCACTTGATGTTTTCATCCAAGGAGAGGCCTTGAAGATCATCTGCAGGCTGAAACATAATGGGAATTGGTACGCCCCCGTACGGCATTGGACAACAGAGTAGGCTTGGACTTCGATTCAGCGATCCTTGGCATGCTCCTCGACTCCATGCCTTCCAGAGTCGTGCTTGTCAAGAGATACAGTGTGGTGCTGCCAAAGGCTCAACTGTGGTCAAACTGAGAAAATGAGCCCGGCAAACACTGTTTTCGCATTTTCACGGATGGCTTCAGGACCAAGCACTGCCCGGGCTCTGGGGTCTACGTGGAATCCAGTGGGATAAAACTGTACTTACCTCTTGGAATGCATGAATCTGTGTTTCAAGCGGAGGTGTATGCAGTTCAAGAAGCGATGAACTTTGTTGTGGAAAAACGATGGAGAGGCAGATCTATATGTGTCTGCAGCGACAGCCAAGCAACGCTCATAGCCCCCCAACCACGTCAAGGATGGTCAACGAGACCTCTGACTCCTTAGCTTCACTCCCTTCTGCGGTCATCACAGCCACGATTAGCAAGCGGGTTACTCTAACCCACAAGCGAGCTTGGAAGCCTGAGAGATGGGCAAAACTAATGTTACCTGTCATGTCCGATCGACTGTCGCAATATCCGCAAGAACGCGATCCATGCAGTCCTAAGCGTGCAATCTTGGCTAGCACGAAATAGTCTGCAATTAGTGCAACACAAGACCAAAGCCGTCTTTATATCCAGCCAGAAGAGGTCTCTTTTAGAATCAGAGACTTTGTCGAGGCTGATGTTGTTTGATGTACGAGGATCAAAACAAAATCGCCGTCAAGCGAAAAACCTAATTTTGTATGGTGCGCACTACGCTTATGTAGCGCATTCAAAACGGTGTCCGACGATGCAGGCTTAGTAATATATTACATGTAGCCGCTAGACGTATTAGCAATGGAAGTTGCCTAAATAGCGAGAATATAGCGATGAGTGGCAAACAAGGAGGAATAACTCTGCAAAAGGGCGTTGGATACACAAATGCATTCCCTATCTAAAGCTTTGGCTGACGAGGCAACATGGAGAAGTGGACTTTTACCTGATCCAGTTGTCCAGTGGACAAAGTATATTTATACAGGATTTACCACGACGGCAAGCCCTACTGCGACGAAAACAAATTTAGGGCAGTCACAACATATTCTTCACATGCTAGCTCTTTCGTTGTGGTAAAGAAAAACTTCATAGACGCTTTGGAGATTATCCTTTACCAGAAACATTCGTGCGTCATATGCTGCGCTCGTAGGAAAAGTGGAATGCGGTAAGCAGCGGCGGCTAATCGCCTTTCCTCTTCCACCACGTCATACTAAGTCCGGTGGCGCTGATCTAATTACTTACATTCCGCTGATTTCGTAAGCAGGTTTCCGTAGTGTGTGGCTTATCCATCTCTATTGGAGCTCTCGTGTTTCCAAATGAATCGTGTGTTGTTTACTGCGCCTAAGCAATTCTTGATTTAACACCCAAGTTTCTGGCCACCACATAGAAGGAATGACTCTGAGACATGAATTGATAAATTTTTGAAGCTTGTTTGTGCATTTTTTCGCGCCCATAGAGTAAACTCGATTTCACATTAATTGAAAATACTTTACTTTAGTTTCTTTAGTTTCTTTCAAAATATGCTTAAGATGCCATATTTTCTTTAGGGAGACAAAAGTGATCTTTGCTTTGCTTATTCTGCTCTCAACATCTTGGATTGCACCGCCGTCCTGTGTAATCTAGCTGGCTGGATATAAGAACTCGGTCACTTTGTCCGGCCATGCATCAGCAAAATACAAGTCAAAATATCAATTTCTGCTTTCCAAAGGAACTCTGATTCAATATGTTTCTAAAGTGACTAGTTTTGAAGCAGTTAGAATATCAAAAATGCAAACATCTATTCTATTCGATTCAAGCATTTCAAAAAATCTGTTTAATAATAAAAGCATATAAATAATTTGCTTTTTCTTGAAAGTAAATGAAACTTCTTTCAGGTGCAGTATTTGGCTAAACATTCAAAAATTTATTCAAACTCTTTAAAGAATCTAATAAAGACTACTAATAAAATTTAAGTGATTCACTTTAGGAACACAAAACATTGATGCTAGTTAAATTTCGGATTAGTTTTTGACAGATTACGCGTGATTACTGTCAAACTAAATATATAATTTTTTCAGTACTCAATGCCATTTCATCATCTCATCGCCTCAAGAACGTTTACATATCGTAAAATTACATATTATGTATTACGAAAATCGACGCTCTGTGAAAAGTGTTCATCGCGCGCTCAGGTCAACTTATAGCGTTCAGCAATGAGACCCATTTTTGGCTTAATGGCTACATTTGGTCTGAAGAGCAACCCGAAGCCATTCAAGAACAGCCATTGCATCCATTGAAAGCAACCGTTTGGTGCGACCTATAGACTGGAGGAAACATCGGCCCATATTTCTTCAAAGACGAGGCTGGTGCCAGTGAATGGCGAAAGTTATCGCGTCATAACAAACGATCTTTTGATGCAGGAAATTGAAGTCCGTCATCTCCACAAGACGGCGCTAGTTGACATACAGCCCACACAGCCCGCGAAACAATGGTTTTACTGCGGCGTTGTTTTGGTGCGTAATTTATCTCTCGTCTCGGACCAGTGGATGGCCACCAAGATAGTGTGATATCCCACCTTTGGACTTTTCTTTGTGGGGTGTGTAGAGTTGAAATGCTTTGTGGGTAAACCAGCTTCGATTGAGGCATTAGAAGTCTACATTACTAAAGTTATTCACGAAATACCGACCGCAGTCCTCCAGTCTTCAGTCATTCCCTAGTTTCATATTTGTCACTGTTCACATTTATTTGAGCCTGTAGGTGGGCTATAACGTTGCGCTAACTTTGCATGTCATCTGATAGCCTCAACTACAGGGTCCGGCACTCGAAGTGTAACTAATTAAAAAGGCCATACATTTAGTTTGGACCATTACTTGCATTCAATTCGAAATAAAAAATGTGTGAAAATAATACAAAATTACGAACCAATTTACTTTTGCTCGATATGACCACCCTTCGCCTTGACTATGGCCTGAAACGGTCCAGCAACGAATCGCAAGCTGCCCGAATGTGACATGCAGGTATTTTGGTCCACTCGCGGACAATGGCTTTTCTCAGCGCCTCGAGATTGGTGAATCTTTTAGGTTGGACCTTGTTCTCAAAAATTACCCAAAGTGACAGCCCATGAGATTTGTGTCGGGTGAATATGAGAGCCATTGCGGGTACGTTATGAAGTTGGGAACGTTGTGTTTTAGCCATTCTTGGTTCACCCCTTTGTGAGATGGTGCGGAGTCTTGTTGAAACGTTCATGGTCTGCCACCGTGGGCAGATGGCTTCAAAGCAACCTCCAGAATACTTTCCCAATAATATTTCGCATTTACCTCGACGCCAGGCTCGCTCAAAATAATTCTGCGATTACAGCGGCACAAACCATTATCTGTGGCGGGTGTTGCCTACTGGTGGCCAATCGATGACTCAAATTCTCGTATGAACGGTCGGTCATATAAACCCTATCGTTTTGGGAATTTACAAATTGCTCAATTGGAAAAATCATCTCGTCAGAAAACACAATGTTCGGAAATTGACCGCTTTCGGCCAAGCGAAGCAACTCCTTCGCTCTCTCACAACTGACTTGTTACTGCTTTGGTGTGAGATTATGCGCCTTTTGGATTTTGTAAGGCTTGACTTTGAAATCATTTTTTAATATGCGCCGGATGCTATGGTCAGATATTTTCAGTTCTTTCGCCATTTGATTGGCACTTCATCGGCGATTTCGCTCAAGTCGCTTCTTCACTTTTTGAACCATTTCACGTAACGTTGCAGTCTTTTGATTGCCACCTCCTTGGCGTTTCGCGATAAACAAAAACTTTTTTTACTGTAAGGTGCTCGAGCTCACGAACAATCGCTGGTTGTGATTTTCCAGTCATATATAATGCAGTCACACTTTTACGTTTGAAATCAAATACTGAAAACAAACAAATACTCTGGGCTGTCATTTAGCAAACTAACAGACAGCTGATGCCCGTGCATAAGCTGCGTGAGCGGTTCGAAGTTGGTTACACTTCGAGTGCCGCTCCCTGTACAGTACGATCCGCGATTCGTAAGTATAATCAGAATATTGCATTTTTGATTTCAACCACTTGTTTGAATACCGATTTTGAAAGAACGTTGCTCATGGCAGATTCCCCTCTTCCAGCTCGTCTACTTTTTCATTTTCCTCAATACTCCGATGCCCGGGATCCAGATTAAGGAAACATTATGTTTTTCACTCAAGCTGGTAAGGCTATTCCTGCCTTGTTCAGATCAACTATCCATCATCAACTAGCAAAAATTTATTTCAGGCAAATTGGTCATTTTACTACTGGCATTATTCTAGTCCATGACAAACTAGTATCATTTCGTTTGCTTTCAATTACAGTCTGGATGGCAAGATATTGAAAAAATAATAGTAAAAAGATAAAATACTTGAAAGAAACTAACTTTTGTGGAGCATATGGACCATATTGTGTCTACAGCATTTCCAATGATTGAGTTTATTCGTAGAAACTCCGAAGATTTCTCCGATCCAATAACTTTAAAAGCGCTGTATGTTTCGTTGGTACGCAGTCTTCTATATTATTGTTGCATAATTTGGAACTCTTACAACGAAACTCATTGAAAGAAAATAGAAAGAGTGCTAAGAATTTTCACTAAGTTTTCATTATCCGAACCGCATTGACCAAATAGTTTTCCCGATTATTTGGTTGGGTGTTAACTGTTAGGCTTGCAAAGCTTATCTCATAGAAGAAGTTGCTATTCAATAATGTTTCTATACATATAATCTCCTTAATGGTTTAGAGGAGTGTAGTGATGTAGTTTACGATGAGGCAGGTTATAATTTTTACAGTCGCCAGTATTTGAACAAAAATTTATTTTTTTATTTATATAAAATTAGCTTACAACATAAATCTTATAAGCTATTTTAAGTTAGGAGCTATAGCAGCGAGGCCTTAAGCTCGATAATTTTATATACATATGCATACTTCCATTCTTAAACTTAGTAGATACAATTTTATTTTAAATCTTATGGTAAAGATTGGTTCTTTTGAGGTATTTTGTTATTAGGGATATTGACTCAAGAGAAGGGACTGAGAGGAGTGAAATTGGGTTTGTGTTAGTGAATATTTGTTCTCTACAGGTAGCATACAGGGGGCAACTCAGTAGAAGATGAGTTACTGTGACTAAGATATCTGTGTTGCAAGTACAATATAATGGGTTTGTGTTATTCATAAGATGGCCATGTGTTATTTTCGTGTGTCCTAACCTAAGGCGTTCGAATTTTATAATGTCTAGTCGTGAAGGTTTTTTATTAGTTTTTTGTAGAAAATCTGTTAGATTGGTCTTTGTGTAGTTAACGTTTTTATACCAGTCATTGGTTAGATTCCATTCAAGGAGTTGTTTGTTGTAGAAGTGTTGTTTAATATGATTTTTAATATCGAGTAAGTTTAAATTGTCTGTGCTAGTTACTGGGCTTCGGTGAGCTTGTTTCGCGGATTGGTCAGCGAGGCTGTTCCCAACAATATTATTGTGCCCAGGCACCCATATTAAAATAATTTTTGGGTAGTGTTGTGTGATAATGTGTCTGATTTTGTTTGGGTAATATTCGCTGTTATTTATATTGGCTATGGAATTGAGAGCGGAGAGTGAGTCTGAGCATATAGCAACCTTTTTTCTCTTGTGCTTTACTAAATTTATTGCTTCAGATATGGCAATAATTTCGGCTGAATATATAGAACTATAATATGGAATAATTGATATTTTTATAATTTCATTTTCTAGGGTTATGCTATATGATATATTTTGATTTATCTTTGACCCATCAGTATAAATAAAAGTATAGTTGGAGTATTTATTTTTAACTTCGTTGAACATTGCATGATATTGAATCGGATTTGTGTTGTTCTTGTTGAAGATATGCAATGAAGTGTCAATTGCTTTTGGGTTAAAGGACCATGGGGGATGGATATGAATATCGTATTTAGTTGGCTTTAAAAGTATACCTACTGCTGAGCAAAGTACTGTTGTTCTGCTTATAGCAGGCTGTATTTTAAGGGTGGTTGTCCTCTTCTTTAGGTTATTGACGATATTGTAAAGCGAGTTGTCTTGCTTTGTTATGAGAGCTTTAAATAGTTTAGCAGTTGTTAGGTCTCTTTGATTTTCGAAATTCAATATTTTTGATTCAAAAAATAAATTTGCGATTGGTGTAGAGCGCAGGGCTCCCAACGCGGTTCTTATTGCAGCGTTAAGTAATGACTTGATTTTGTTTATGAGATAGTTAGGAGCATATCCGTAAAGAAAAATGCCATAACTGATTTTGGGTATAAATAATGTTTTTACAATTGTTAAGATAGATTGAGTGTCGCATTGAAATTTTGGGGAGGCTAGACATTTCACAATGTTTAATTGTGTGACCAGGGAAGTGCTTAGGTGATCGATGTGGGAGTTCCATCTGTATCTCTTATTGATAATAATTCCTAAAATTTTTAACTCATCACAGGGAAAGAGGTTTATGTTTCGTGAAAGCACAGTACATTGACAATTGTGCTTTCGACAGAGATGGATGTACCGATTTTTTGTTGGTGATAGGTTTGCTCCTGAGTAATCGCACCAAGTTAAGATGTCGTGAAAAAGGTTATTCAGGTCAATTATTGGACACTTTTCTTTATTTGATTTAATAATAATGTTAAAGTCATCTGCGTAGGCGCAAAAGTCAATTTCTTTATGGAATGATATTACAGAGCATAGTTTTTCATACGCAATCAAGAACACAATGACAGATAAAGGGGATCCTTGGGGAATACCATTGTCTGTTGACCAGAAATCAGAGAAATGGTTATCTATTCGTACCATAAACTTACGATTTGACATAAAATTGATAATATAATTGGTGATTTTGGGGCCAACCTTCCATTTTACGAGTTGGTCAACTACCGTGTGTATGCCTATTTTATCATACGCCTTTTCAAAGTCAAGAGAAATAATTGTTAAATGGCTTTTTGATGAGAGCTTGGCTGCAGCTAGATAGTCTAACAGTAGTAGACTATCTGCTGTAGATTTTCCTCTCTTGAAACCCATTTGTCGGCTATTCAATAATTTGTTTTTTGTTACAAACCACCAAAGCCGATTTGCTATTATCCTTTCTAGAACCTTAGCGAAGCATATGTTTAAAGATATCGGTCTGTATGATTTTGCTTGTGTTTTATCTGACTTTGGTTTTGGTATTGGTATAATAATGCTGTGTTTGAAGGACTGCGGGATAATTTTGTTATGAAGAATCGCGTTGAATAAATTTAAAAGGCGCTTTTTAAAAATTTCAGGAGAGTTTCGCATCATTGGATATGTTATCCTATCTAAGCCTGGAGTTTTTCCTTTTAGCTTAGTTAGTGCAGATATCATTTCCAGATGATTTATATCTTGTTCTAATATATTCGCATCTCTACAGGGTTGTGCATACACTTGAGATTGTAAGGTCGCTCTTTTCCTGTTTTGAAAGCTACTTGGAAAATTTTGGTCCGAAGCTGAATTGCTCCAGTATTTAGCCAGCTCATTAGCGATATCTTTTGGATCTGTGTGAGATTGATTGGGATTGTTTAGGGACTGTAGGCAATGTATACCGTGGGGGAGTTTGTACCCACAAAAGCGTCGTATAGTCATCCAAATTTTCTTTGTGGGGGTGCTAGGATTAATTTCTGCTGTAAACTTTTGTATCGAACATTGTTTGGAGGTTTTAATTTCTCGTTTAAAGGCAGATTTTGCTTTTTTATACTCAATTAAATTTAGTTCAGTCATGTTCGATCTGAATATATGAAACCGCCTGTTTTTCTCAGCTTTTAATTTACCTAAGTTATGATTCCACCACGGCACTGATCTTTGTTTTTTATTATTTAAAGTTTTTGGTATAGATTCATTAGCAGACTGTAGAATAATTTTCCTAAGGTTGGCTGCTTCTGCATTAACATTACGGCTGATAGGTCGTGTTGACTCGAACTGTCTACATTTCTTTTCAAATAGTTCCCAGTTTGCAAGATCAGTTTTGAATGAAG
>JAYXIM010013080.1:0-48562 GCA_037575425.1 Anastrepha fraterculus | reverse complement strand
TTTTCTTGCACATTTTTTTTTTACAATTCAAACCAGGAAAGTTTGGTAAAATTTTTGAGTTTATTTTAATTAAAATTTCTTTAAAATACTGTTTTTTTTTTTGTATTTTATAAATGGAAATTTCTTTTCGGTATAAAATAGTTCATACTGGATATGACCTGACTTTTATATAAATCAATCAAAACAGAAAATATGTACATATATCTATAATCTATTTCATCAAATCCAAATTATATTGATGAGAAAATATCATTCTAATATCCGTCCAGAAAGCCAAACGCGCATACACACATGCATATTCATATAATTACGCATACAAACTTTCAACTAACGCAGAATATGTGCATATTAAACTGCGAGTCGAATAAATGAGTGATTTAGAAAACATCATTAATAATTGTAGATTAGCGCAATCGTGAAAGACGTGTTGTGTATGCAGTGCATCGTCTCATATTTGACTCAAGTTCAAATCCTGTGCACGGTTTTTTGTTCGATATTTTTATTTCATTTTTTATATTTGGTTTAATTGAAATTGATTTAAAATAGTGTATTCAGGTTTTTCTAATACCAGTTATTTAGAAATTTATTTAGAAATTTATTTTCTATATAACATTATTCATTTGAATTGATTTATATGTAAAACAGCCATAAAGTCAATCATATGAATATGCATTCCTATATTTAATCTCTTCAGTCAAATCTGAACTACTTACATACACATATTCTAATATCCATCCAGGAAGCCTAACGCGCATACTCACATATGTATGTGTATAAATATATGTACAAACTACCCCCATTCTAACAAACCCAGAACACAAGCTTCTGCGCACACTTGACACATGGGATATGTATACCCTATGAGCAAAAAGAACCGGGAAGGTGATGTTGACTGCTTCCTTCGATTGCCAAGGCATAGTCCACCATGAGTACCTTCCATCGGGCCAGGCAGTCGATAAAGAATATTATTTATCCGTTTTGAAGCCTTTGAGAAATGCTGTATATTGCAAACGGCCGGAAATGTGAGCAAACAATTCTCAGATTTTACATGATGATAACACGCCATCGCACTGATCAAAGAGAATACAAATCGGCCTGCCGGGGTGTTTGGAGGACTGGGTTAAACGTTGGCACATGTGTGTTGCCTCAGACGGGTCATATTTTGAAGGAGATAATATAAATTTGCCTTAAATTTAACTCTGTTTTGTTTAATTTAAACATTCCCGGTACTTTCTGATCATAAGGTACATACATGCGGCTTTGCGGACAGCAATGTGTGATTCGCTGGAAGTCGCATTAACTCGCGACTGTCGCACAGTTAGAAGACATATTTACATACATATAAGGGAGCATACATACATACGGAGCCGCGGCCACTCGACATGACAAAAATTTAAGATTTATCAAATATTGGCAAATAATTCCACGCGAAATATTCCAATATTGACTATTTTCGAATGGTCGCGAAAATTGGCATATGGGCGGCTCGTTTTATGAATGAAATTGAAATCTGAGCTCTAACTTATGAATGAACTTTTTGTTTTTCTTCTAAATTGTTCAGCGCCGTCGCTGATAGAATCATGGCCGCTGCGACTGCGTCTACGAATGTATTTTGTTTTTGTAGTCGCTAGGCTTAGATTTTAGCTTTGGGCGACATGCGCATGTGAGGTATGTGTTTTTGTTGTGTTCTAGAACATTTTAGAATGTGTGGTGGCAAAGCGGCCATCGCGTTGCGCTTGCTGTTGCTTTTGCGTCTATCAAAGTATTGTGTTTTTGTAAATACAATATTAGGAATATCGACTGGTGAAAGACAAAAGTACACGGAAGCAAGAAGGGAGCGCTGTGCTCGCGCATATATGCATGAATGTATGAACGTGCATGGATGTAGTAACATATGAATGCAATTATTTTGTAGGAAGTTTAGAAGGCAAGTAGGTATATATGTATGTATATATGCTAGGACATACATAGAGCAGAATTGTTTTTGCACTTGTTAGGAAGAAACTCGTTCACTAGTGCGAATGTGTATTTGATTTCTTGTAAGAATGTGATGTGCTGTGACATGTGTACATACATACATAAGTCAAGGTTATTTGGGCATACTTGCATATGTGATATGATGTTCTTGCGCTTGTGCATTATTGTTTTTCATATACAAATGTACATGCATACATATGTATGTAAATGCTGTCGAATACATAAACTATAAATTGACTATATACAACATAAAATAAGTGTTGATTTATCTTAAACCGTTCTTTTTTTCTGAATGCAAATACCTCCTATTGACATGTACTTATGTATATTATCATATACCATCATTTATTTACATATAAAGTATACGTTCATTTAAGTACATACATATGTATGTGTGCAATGAAAAACTTCATGAATTACTTTCAGAACTTTATTAAAATTTATTCGCGTCGCGCGCATGCACAAAACCTTTTGTTCACAACGCAGGCGCAGAAATAAACGCTCTGCGTATTTATCCTCCCCACGTGACTCGCCATCAATTCTCGGTGGAATTTTTTTTTTTTTTTAGTTTTTAAATTTTTTTTTTTAATGTAATCGTAAAAAAAATTGTAATAAATTTTATGTATCCGCTTATCATTTCAAAAGTAACAAAATGGTAAAATAATAAGCAGTCGAAGAAATAAACGCACCGCAGAGAACGTTAAATATAGAGAATTCTCACGAGCTACGAATAGTGTGAATTGTCAAAAATGAAGTGAAACCGCGAACACTATTTCACCTCGCTCAACTCGAAGGCGGGGAAGTTTTTAACAGAGCTGATTACAGTGAATTATGTACAAGTACATTGGCTTTGCTCAGTTTTTGGTTTCTGTATGAAATCAAATTGACGAATGCCGACGGCATTTTGCAAGGCATTTGCTTGTGCATTTTTATGTTCCCTTGGTAAACGAAAATATATTCAATTTGTATTTTCAAACAAAGGTGATGAAGAAAAAATGAAATGAAATGAAATGTTGCACGCATATGTATGCACTGAAGCAACATCACCTACCTCACGAGCATCGCCTTATCATATTTCATGCAATAATTAGGGAGTAAATATTCGAATGATCGAATTCCTGCAAATGCTAAAACAACTTCTTCTGCATATGCATCGACGTATGTGCATGTGCGTATATGCACACTTGATGCCCTAACTATATATATATATGTACGTTCAATTATCAAATCAAAAAATTCTGTATACAAAACGCTTCATTACCAGGCACACAGGAAGATGGCATATGCAAATATAAATATTGAATTCAAGCAAAAAATGCTTATTAATATACACATATGCATGTACATACAACCGCACACACAGGGCATTCGCTTTATTCCTCAAAATGCGTATGTCGTTCAAAGCTAAAATTCTATGCCTAGCGACTACAAGAACAAAATGCAGTCATAGACGCAGGCGTAGCGGCCATCATTCTAGTTGCCATAGCGCTGAACAGTCGCGGCGGCGCCGAACAGTTTCAACTATTGTACTGTGCAACAAAAACTCATCTTCAAAAAATTCATTGATAAATTCGAGCTCATAGTTCAAAGAGCAAGAACTTTCATTCATAAAACGAGCCGCCCATATGCCAATTTTCTCGACAATTCGAAAATAGTCAATATTGGAATATTTCGCGTAGAATTATTTGCCAATATTTGATAAATCTTCAATTTTTGTCAAGTCGAGTGCCCGCGGCATCGTACATATGTATGCAAAAATATATGTATGTAAATATGTCTTTCTAAATGCTCGACAGCCGCAGCTGCTGTGCGTCAAGTGCGCGCATGAGCATACAGTAAGTTGCAGAAGAAAACAAGTAGCTTAAAAAAAAGGTCTGATTCGGACATTTTAATACTAAGATAAAATTTGGAAACAATTATTTTATGTTAACTGATAGTAGGCAAATAGTTAATTAGTAGATTACTTTACGTATGTAGTTTTTCAATTGATAAAAAGTGCACAAAACATATGCATATATGTATCTGCAGTTAGAAACTTACTCTGAAATCAGAGCATTTGAAGATGCCTGTAACATTTCAAGCTTACTGTACATACAATGCTGTGCCAATGAATGTGCGCTGCGCCATGAGTGCGCGCTGGATTTCTTGCGAAGTTTTACCGTTTTATCTTGAGCTGTGGCTGGTGAGCACACATACACACAGCATATACATATGCGCAAATGTATATAAATTCACAAATGTGTATAAATTCACAAATTTACATTTGCATATGCCATCTTCCTGTGCGCCTGGTAATGAAGCGTTTGCTATAGAGGATTTTGATTCAGTTGAAGTTTTACAGACACCAGACAGACAGACATAACATATGTACATAATTTGGATGATTTGGAGAAATTCAAATATATAGGTCATATTAAAAAGCTACCTAGCATTCTTTGCTTCTAATCACCAACAAATTCTTATCGACTGCTGCTAAATTTACATAATTCAGCCCCTCACTGTTAATTTTTGTTGAAAAATCTGTCTATGGTGAATTGTCTTCGCGAGACGAGTACCCCTCGAAAATGAACACTTTCCAGTCATTAAGACTTCTCTATTCATTAACGTTCTCTGCGCACCGCCTATTTTTCCTCGCCACATGTTAGACTCGAGTTCAATTCCCGGCTCAAACTCTTTTTATAAATTTTTTTTTTTTAAATCGTTTTTTTTTAATGTAATCGTAAAAAAATTTGTAATAAATTCTATGTATCCGCTTATCATTTCAAAAGTAACAAAATGGTCAAAAAATAAGCAGTCGAAGAAATAAACGCACCGCCTATTTTTCCTCGCCACATGTTAGACTCGAGTTCAATTCTGGGCGCAAACTTTTTTTTTATAAATTTTATTTTTTAAAATCGTTTTTTTTTTTAATGTAATTGAAAAAAAAAATTATGTAATAAATTTTACGTATTCGCTTATTATTTCAAAAACACGAAAATAGTACAAATTTAATTGGTCTAATGTCGAGGTGAGAAATGTGTTGTGTGTTGAGGTGAAAGATATGTGGTGTTTCTAATTTTTGTGTGGGCAAAAGTCAGTGAGGTGTCTATAAACTCGGTGTGCTAAATGACCTTATTACAAATCTTTCAAATCTCAATTGTACTAAAAAAAGCTCACAGTAACATTTGCACCTTCTCATTGCATTAACATTCTCTGGTACAAGTACATTGGCTCTGCTCAGTTTTTGGTTTCTGTATGAAATCAAATTGACGAATGCCGACGGCATTTTGCAAGGCATTTGCTTGTGCATTTTTATGTTCCCTTGGTAAACGAAAATTTATTCAATTTGTATTTTCAAACAAAGGTGATGAAGAAAAAATGATTGAATTTATTATATGCGCCAAATCAAATCAATAATATTTTGATTTAATTTAAAAAAATACATTATAAAACGACCTCTCACATTTTGGTATGTGCGTTTTAGTAAATTTAAAACTAAACAAATTTGATGAAAATTTTTACTAATTTTTTGAGTCGAAATTAATTCATAGCATACAAGTGTTTTGGTATATCGACATATGTATTTACATTTGAACATGCATTTATTTGTTCCTTTGGCAAACCAAATCTTTTTCAATTTACATTTTATTACAGGGAATAATAATATACATACATTTGTATGTATGCATTTTCTAGATAGTATAAAACTTTAAAATAAATAAAGGAAAACTTCAAAGAAACGTATTTGCATATATGGGACAACTAAATTCAATTGCATCTTTATTAAATATGTATGTATATGTTGCACGCATATGTGTGCACTGAAGCAACATGACCTACCTCACGAGCATCGCCTTATATTTCATGTAAATAACATAATGATCAAATTCCTGCCTCACAAATGCTAAAACAAATTTCTTTTGAATACTCATGTACATATTTGTATGTGCGTATGTACACTTGGTGCCCATATACATATATCCCTTCAAACAAATCAAAAAATTCTGTATACAAAACGCTTCATTACCAGGCCCACAGGAAGATGGCATATGCAAATATAAATATTGAATTCAAGCAAAACAATGCTTATTAATATACACATATGCATATACATACAACCGCACACACAGGGCATTCGCTTTATTCCTCAAAATGCGTATGTCGTTCAAAGCTAAAATTCTATGCCTAGCGACTACAAGAACAAAATGCAGTCATAGACGCAGGCGTAGCGGCCATCATTCTAGTTGCCATATTTAACGTTCTCTGCCCCGTGTGCCCGCGAATGAGACATGAAAAGAGAATTTCCAGTGTTTCCCTTCCAGTGGAGACATCGTGTAAATGGGGTGTAATAAGTATTCACGAAAAGTATGAGATAAGATAAAGTAAGTGCAAACTCTTTTAATAACTCAATCGGTAATCCAATTGATCACACGATTACAAATACGAACAATTCCTCAGAAACTCTCTCTAATTACCAACTGCCCGATGACTACATGAATTATGTACATTATCAACTCCACTCTACATCAGTCTCTCAGGTTCAAGTTGATGATATAGAAATAGATCACGACGAGCCTACACTATGAGCTGTTTTCATTTAACAGCTTTTATAGTGACTTATAATTAATATTATACATTATGGTACTTAATATTCTACAATGGAATATTAAAGGATATCTCAACAACTACCAACTCTTAATAAAAGATCGCAGACCCCACGTTATATGCATCCAGGAAACTCACCTTAAACACAATTACCTTCCACATCCACTAAAACAATACTCAGCGCATTTTCATAATTTCCCTCATATAACTAACGCTAAGCAAGGCTGTGGCATACTAGTGCACAAAAGTGTCCCACATAAAATCTTAAATATCACCTCTAACATCTCAGCAGTTGCCGTAGAAGTTAATCTTCAATATCCGTTAACCATTGTATCTATATTAGGCCGGGTCGATTTGTGGGGAGGCATATAATATGAAAATATTAGGTGTAACATTTGATTCCAAATATAACTTTAAGTATCATTGTTTTAATATTATATAAGGAACGCACTAGCTACCAGGCTGAATATTATAAAATACCTATCCATAAAAAGAAAATCCGCCTTGTGTGAGATAAAGGAACTTGCAGAATTTCTCAAATTAAGTTTTTCCCCACCAAAACTTACGCCAGCAAAAATCCCTCCATGGGAACTTGACAGCAAGATATTTATCAATGAGTTGACACTCCACCACAAAGACAAGACATGCCAATCTAATTTTCAAAAGCTATACACTAGTATCGTTACTCCACTAAAGCAGGAAGAATGGAGCTTTCTGTTTGCTGTTACAGACGAGAATGGTCCAACATAGTACCACGGATTACTACTACAATATGCAAACATATTTGACGCAGAACTACAGGGATTAATCTCGGCACTACAAATGGCCAAAGAAACCAAAAAATGCTACGTGATATGTACAGAATCGGTAAATCGGTATTCCTAGCTTCCCAAAAATTTCACATAAGAGACAGCCCATTACAATCGGTGCAACAACTACTTATGAGCGCATCATCAAAAATAAAACTGATGTAGATCCCATCTCACTCAGGCATCTTGGGCAATGAACAAGCAGACCTAGCTGCAAAATCCTCGTTAAAAGACTGTCTTCACGTCTTCATGCCATTTGATGTGAAGGCACTAAAAACCTATTACTCTAACGCTCTACGGAAACATCTTCATGAGGAATGGTCAACTTACATACATCCATACAAAGATATAAACTCTCTCGGTGCACAGATCAAACTTCCAACCAACACTTCAACATGGCCCAACAGATGCTTCATACGCCTCAGATTGGGGCACACACTTATAACGCATGAATATATTTTGCAATCGAAATCTCAACCCAAGTGCCACTTCTGCAACAATAACAACCTAACAATTCAGCATATTTTATCAGATTGCCCAAATCTTCACACTCAACGCTCTCAAGCATTTCAAACACAGAACACACTCCCGCTAATCCTACGACACCCCTCAGAATCTAATATAAGACTAATTGTTAACTTTCTAAAAGATATTAAAATTTTTCACTTAATTTAAACCTTTAGAAATAAGTATTATAGCCATATGACTAAGCCGATAGCCTTGGTAGCTTGTGCTTAAAAGTTATTTTGTAATTTTAATTATAGATAACAAATAAATAATAATAATAATACCCTTTTTAAGATTTCAAATCATTCATATTTCATTCATTTTATATTTATTTCAAACAAAATTAGAGTTGCAAAAATGTTCGAAGACTTGATAGAAATTATTAATATATATTTATCGCTGCACATACGCAGTATGTAACGAACCAATTGAGTAAGCTGCTCCATCGGCGCCTGCTCAACATTGACGTCACTCACCAGTAATCTGTAGGTTATAAATGAAAACGGCATTTAAATTAGTTCATAAATACATTTCTCCGGGCGTGTGCCATATAGCTTAATGCTGCAAACAGTCACCGACGTAAACGCACTCCCCTTTCAGCTGTTACGACAAAACTAATGAGAATCCCATGTAAATGAAAAATTACTTCCCTTCCGTATCGCAGGATTTTTGAAAATTCCTCTCAGTATTGCTCTCTCGACACAAAGTGTTGCCAAATAGAAATCAAATCGAAATCATTTACAAAATAAACTTGAAAAATTTTAATATTTGTTAAAATAACTTAAAAACAATGTTGAATAATGTTAATTATAGATAAATGAACTATTTGAATTCGTTGGTTTTTGGCTTTGGTTTATTAAACAATGAAAAATTGTAACTAAAAACGCAGATGTGTGAAAAAGTGTGTATGTAAAAATATCAATCAATGGTAACACTGTGTCGATACAACCGAACACAAACACACACAAACCGATGTATTGCGTAATTATGTAACTAAAAGAACGCTGTTGTTCTCTACGGGATGAGTTTTGCTCAATTTTGTGCTCTCTAGGGGCTGCGGTAGGGGACTACGTACGTCGGTGACTGTTTCCAGCATAAGTCGACTTACGATAAAAATGAAATTGTTTTCTTAATAGCGTGTACTATTTTAGTATTATCGTCACTACTTATATTTTTTGTTATAATTTTATTTTATAATTGTTTAAAATTAAATTAACTTAAGCTACTATGTCATACGATTAGATGCAGACACAGATTTCATTGGAAAATTAATTACCGTCATTTTCTTCCACGTCGAAGTCACGGTCCAACAGTCCGATGTCCCAAATTTTGTAAAGATCGTCTGTAGGAATTCTGATATCATCAATTAATTCTTCGAATACTATTTTGATAAGTGACTCTTGCTCAGCCTCCATGTATTTCTGACACTGCATGAAAGGAAAAAGTTAAAAGATACGAAAATTACCGCTATTGTCAATAGTCAGTATTCTTCAAACACACCTCTGACATTCCATATTTATCTATAGATGTTCCGCATACAAAAAGAACGAACGGAAGTGGAGATGCGTCTTTACGGTCTTTTAATATATTTATGGCTTCTAAGACGAATTCACAAGTAATTTGTTTGCAATATTCTATATTTAAGTGACGCAGATGCTTGTAACTTCGCAATAGTTTTATCAGAGCTTCATTTGTTAAATTCCAACTGTTTCTGATAACCAGCTCTTCAAGTTGCTCTAATTGACAAAGTTTTCGAAGCGCATTAGCGTTGATTTCTTGATTATTTTCGAAACATAATGATTTCAGATTTTTCAATTTTGATATGAAACTCATTTCTTGCGGATTGATTGAATTTGTGCCATAGATTTTTAAGGTTTCTAATTGCTGCGACTTATTTTCGACCAATTTGAAAAAAATCTGTGTATGTGATACCGAAAAAGATGTGTCCAGTATCAATTCAATGTGTTTCAGTCGAGGTAATAATGATACATGCTCATATGGAAAATATTGGCAAGATATTTTCAATATTTCGAGTTGCCGACAATGTTCTGCCATGCTGTCGAAAAAGACTGGCGGTAGCCGATAACAGTGACGTATGTCAAGCGATTTTAAGTTCGGCATGGAACGGCATATTTCAATCAAATTGGAAGTTTTAATATTTCTACAACCATACAAATTTAGAACCTTCAGCTGCACCGGCGATTTCATAAATTTACCTGGAAACAAAGAAAATGTAAATATTTATGTATGTATTCATATTTTAAGGGCAAGTTTTTCGTCATAAGACGTTTTACCTGTTATGTCCAAGATATCGAAGAGTGTCCGACTCTCTAATTGAGTAAAATATTGCAGAGTTTGTATTGAGGAGTCATGTAAATCGCAATTACGTAAATGTAACTCCCGTAATCGAGGGAAACAACGAAATAATTTTCCCAGACAATCGGGCTTTATTGTACAATCATTGATTGAGATTCGTTTTAAATTGACGCAGCACGTTCTAGTAAGTGGCATGATGTGTTGACGATGTTCATATGGTACAGGGCCCGTCACTTCTTCAATATTCTTGCCGGCGATACGGAAGAAGTCGCGTATCTCCCATAATGCCATTCCTAAGAGTTTACGAAATTCGAACCTTTTATATGCGCGCCTGGATAACATTTTGAATACTTCTTCAAAACGATTGCATACTCGCGCAAAACGTATTCGATCACGTAGCCCTAATAGACCACAAATAATCTCTAAGCAATCATCATTTAGCGATAGCACATTCAGGACAGTACAGTTCGTATCAACGTTCAAAGCTTCAGCTTTCCTTTGTTGGGCTCCACGTTTCTTTTGGCTATATGCCTTTTCGGCATCAGGCTGATTCCAACTATTGTCAGCTTTAACCTCAATAAATGAATGTCCTAACCAATGTATACATTTCTGCAGTACTCTATATATTGTATGAGAAATCAGGAGGTATGTTATAAAATAAACTCAACTATTTTACCTGTAAGCACTTTCTGGTTCCACAAAGTTCACAAGTCCTACGGTCGGCGAAATACGACAACATCTCTTTTGCTCATCCACTAGTCGTAATTCCGAAATCATGCCAAACTTTGAAAAATAACGAAATATGTGGTCATTCTTCAACTGCAGCAACAGAGGATATTCAAAATTTAAAAAATTCCATTAACAATAATAATAAAATTATAGCTCTCACCCATCTTGGAATGTTGTATACGATAATATTGTAAATCAATACGTTGTTCTTTGTGTACGCCTTTTTATCTGTTGTAAAAAACACCTCGCTGCTTCTAGGGCCATCAGGTTCCAAATTTTCACCAGAGTGCACCAACGACATGATCTTATCCGCTCGGCAGTATCTACTAACGTATTTAACTCAACGGAATTCAAAAAAGTAATGACAAATTCTAGTTTGTTTTTTCAGCTGACACGATGAAACTAATAAGAGCCACAGGTAAATGAAAAATCACCACCGTTCTGTAGTATTGTAGATCGTGGACTTGGGATTTTGGATTGTTTGCGTAGAAAAGTGTCAGCTGATTGCTCCCTCACCACACAGTGTTGCCAAACAGTACATTTCGAAGTCATTTACAAAATAAAATTAGAAAAACAATAATTTTTACAAAATAAACTTAAAAACAATTTTGAATAATGTTAATTATAGATAAATGAACTATTTGCATTCGTTGGTTTTTGGCTTTGGTTTATTAAACAATGAAAAATTGTAACTGATAACGCGGATGTGTGAAAAAGTGTGTATGCAAAAATATCAATGGCAACATTGTGTCGATATAACCGAACACAAATACACACAAACCGATGTATTGCGTAATTGTGTAACTAAAAGAACGCAGTTTTTCACTACGGGATAAGTTTTGCTCAATTTTGTCTTCTCTAAGGGTTGCGGTAAGGAACTAACAAGAATGATAGAAACAAGATTGCGCCCATCAGAGCGTACGTGACGTCACGTTTGCTGAGTTGTGCAGTATTACCAACCATTTGCTCTTCGCAATAAATTTAGTGCTTTTTTATACCGAAAATGCAAAAATTGTTAAGTTTTGTTTCTTTTTTTTAATTTAAAGCTACCGAAGCTTTAAGTTAAAAAACAAACTATATTATTAAACAAAATAAAGGTTAAAAAAGGTCTCTCTGAGAAGATTTAAGTGCTAATGAAAATTGTTTTACTCTTATAAAATTTGATAATTTGAAAGTGTAAATTTAATTTTTGGCTCCATTTAAGGTTATGCAAAAATATTAAATGCCCCGCTCTCAACTCTTCTTAAGATTGAAAACCTTTTTACACATTTTAAGAAGCCTTTGAATTTATTGAATGCGAATTAAAACCATAGAGGTGTTATCGTTTCTTCCGGTCATCAATCCTTAGTGAGACATAGAGCATCAAGAGGTGTATTCATAGTAAAAATAAGCAAGAAAATACTAAAGAAACCATACTGACATTTTTACGAAAAGAGTACCTTATCTAGTTAGATAACTTCAAATATAGCAAAAAAGTCGTTCCCTTAATAAAAGAGTCTCGCTTAACAAAAAAAAACTCATAAATTAAATTGTACATAAGCATAACACATTTATATAAAAAAAACGCACATTGTACAGACAATTTGTCACGCATACAAAGTTCTTTAAGTAACACAATAAAAATTTCGTGTTTTATTTTCTTTAAATGGGCATTTAGTGCGTTTTAATATCCAAAGCTAGGCAACTCTGCAGTAGCGAGAGAGATATTTGACTGCCGAAAGCAGAAGAACACCAACAACACCGGCAATCGCGGGCAATGCCACCAGATGTTAAAAAAAAGTAAAGCTAAGTAAAACTGAGTGAATTATTTAAACAATTAATAAAAAATGTAAATTTTACAAAATTATAAACATTACTTTTAATTAGAATAGGCTAGAAAAATGTCATGTGGAATGAACTAAAACTCCGAGACAAAAAATAATAAAAATAACAAAAAAAAATGCTAAATCAAGTTACGAAAATGGTAATCTGGCCATACTGGAGCTCTTGCTTGCAG
Source organism: Anastrepha fraterculus (assembly GCA_037575425.1). Taxonomy (NCBI): domain Eukaryota; kingdom Metazoa; phylum Arthropoda; class Insecta; order Diptera; family Tephritidae; genus Anastrepha; species Anastrepha fraterculus. The sequence goes on along the minus strand of JAYXIM010013080.1, from coordinate 35,644 downwards.
TTCCGCGCTCTCGCTTGCAGTTCAAGCACATTAGCTTACATTTGCTTGCCAAGAATGATATATTCTTTGCATCATGTTTGTTATCTATGTCATGTTTGCTTGCGTACAGAATAGGTTCGTATATTTGATATGTCCATATGATTTGTATGCATCATTACATATAGATTTGTTCTTTTTATATACATACTAGCATTACCCAGTGGGCTTCGCACCACCATACATACGCATTTTTCACGCTTATAAATATAAGTAGCTCTTGTCCCAGCAAAACCTGCGTGACCGAAGCTCTAACACAATTACACTTTTTTATATCCCAGCAAAACCTGCGTGACCGAAGCTCTAACACAATTACACTTTTTTATATGTTACAAACACATATGCACTCGCATTTCTTTGGAAATCGACTTTTTTTTTATGCTCCGTCCCCTTTGGCAAATGTGTAAGCAGTAAGCAAACTTTATTCATATATTTTTTCTCATTTTTGCATCAATAGAAATAGAACAAAAGAAAACGATAAGTGGCTGTCAAAGCAATAAGTCAAAAAGATATCTTTTCTCTCTTTTTGATATCAAAGTAGGCCGAGAATCAAATTGTCAACCTTTGGCAAATGTGTAAGCAGTAAGCAAAGTTCATTCAAATACTTTTACTCATTTTTGCACCAATCAAAGTAGACAAGCGCCGTAGCCGAATGGGTTGGTGCGTGACTACTATTCAGAATTCACACAGAGAACGTCAGTTCGAATCTCGGTGAAAGCAAAATTAATAAAAACATTTTTTAATAGCGGTCGCCCATCAGCAGGCAATGGCAAAACACCGAGTGTATTTCTACCATGAAAAAAATCTGCTCATAACATATCATAAAACAAAATGAAATAAATGTATAAAAAAAAAAAAATTTTTTTGTGATTCGAACCAAGGATTTCGGATCCGAAGCCCACATTGCTAGCCGCTAGGCTATCGCGCTGTGCTGCCGGCGCTGGCCTAAAAGTTATTTTGTTCGTCGCTACGTTTATATGAAACTGGCACTGGCAAACGAATCCATATGTATGAAAGGGATAAAAAATCACACGTACACAAAATTTTTGGCACGATTTTCCCAACGCTTTTAACAAAGTGATTGCAAAGGGGCGGGGCTAGTTACCATTTTCAGACCACGCGTCCCGGTAATGTGACCGGTCACGTGACCGGGACTCTTCTTGCTGGGATGTTACAAACACATATGCACTCGTATTTCTTTGGAAATCGACTTTTTTTTTTATGCTCCGTCCCCTTTGGCAAATGTGTAAGCAGTAAGCAAACTTTATTCATATATTTTTTCTCATTTTTGCATCAATAGAAATAGAACAAAAGAAAACGATAAGTGGCTGTCAAAGCAATAAGTCAAAAAGATATCTTTTCTCTCTTTTTGATATCAAAGTAGGCCGAGAATCAAATTGTCAACCTTTGGCAAATGTGTAAGCAGTAAGCAAAGTTCATTCAAATACTTTTACTCATTTTTGCATCAATTAAAGTAAACAAGCGCCGTAGCCGAATGGGTTGGTGCGTGACTACTATTCAGAATTCACACAGAGAACGTCAGTTCGAATCTCGGTGAAAGCAAAATTAATAAAAACATTTTTTAATAGCGGTCGCCCATCAGCAGGCAATGACAAAACACCGAGTGTATTTCTACCATGAAAAAAATCTGCTCATAAACATATCATAAAACAAAATGAAATAAATGTATAAAAAAAAAAATTTTTTTTATGATTCGAACCAAGGATTTCGGATCGGAAGCCCACATTGCTAGCCACTAGGCTATCGCGCTGTGCTGCCGGCGCTGGCCTAAAAGTTATTTTGTTCGTCGCTACGTTTATATGAAACTGGCACTGGCAAACGAATCCATATGTATGAAAGGGATAAAAAATCACACGTACACAAAATTTTTGGCACGATTTTCCCAACGCTTTTAACAAAGTGATTGCAAAGGGGCGGGGCTAGTTACCATTTTCAGACCACGCGTCCCGGTAATGTGACCGGTCACGTGACCGGGACTCTTCTTGCTGGGGTCGCTATTAATATACACACAAATACATATGAATCCTTCCGTATTATTTATGTGATAAATGCAATTGCCGCACACTGGCCAGCGAGTGCAGCAGAATTGCGGGTAAATGGTTCAGGAGTGAATAAATCGCATAAATGTATTGGCATTTATTATTTAAATTATGATTGAGTAAAAGTAAATTGAATAACGATGAGCATGGTCGAAGTGATCACAATGGCATGAATGTATGCTTATACTCGTATGCGTATATTTGCGCGCTCAAACAAATACATACACAAGCATGCAGCCAAGGATATCATCCCAGCAAGAAGAGTCCCGGTCACGTGACCGTTCACGTTACCGGGACGCGTGGTCCGAAAACGGTCACTAGCCCCGCCCCTTTGCAATCACTTTGTTAAAAGCGTTGGGAAAATCGTGCCAAAAATTTTGTGTACGTGTGATTTTTTATCCCTTTCATACATATGGATTCGTTTGCCAGTGCCAGTTTCATATAAACGTAGCGACGAACAAAATAACTTTTAGGCCAGCGGTGACAGCACAGCGCGATAGCCCAGCGGCTAGCAATGTGGGCTTCCGATCCGAAATCCTTGGTTCGAATCACAAAAAAATTTTTTATACATTTTTTTATTTATTTATGTCATTTTGTTTTATGATATGTTTATGAGCAGATTTTTTTCATGGTAGAAATACACTCGGTGTTTTGCCATTGCCTGCTGATGGGCGACCGCTATTAAAAAATGTTTTTATTAATTTTGCTTTCACCGAGATTCGAACTGACGTTTTCTCTGTGAATTCTGAATAGCAGTCACGCACCAACCCACTCGGCTACGGCGTTCGTTTACTTTGACTGATTTAAAAATGAGGAAAAATATATGAATGAAATTTGCTTACTGGTTACATATTTGCTAAAGGTTGACAATTTGATTCTCGGCCTACTTTGATATCAAAAAGAGAGAAAAGATATCTTTTTGACTTATTGCTTTGACAGCCACTTGCCGTTTTTTTTGTTTTTTTTTCTATTGATGCAAAAATGAGAAAAAATATATGAATGAAGTTTGCTTACTGCTTACACCTTTTCCGAAGGGGACGGAGCATAAAAAAAAGTCGATTTCCAAAGAAATACGAGTGCATATGTGTTTGTAACATATAAAAAAGTGTAATTGTGTTAGAGCTTCGGTCACGCAGGTTTTGCTGGGATAAATTCGAGTATGAAAGTACGTATGTTTGTATTGTGCAATAACAGCCATGTGCCCGTAAAGCACATTGAGTTAAAAATATTCCACACTGCGAAGCTTCGGTATTTTTGCTTTTACCAAACCAAAGAATTGCACTTTGTTCAGGATGTGAGCTTCGAAAGTCATCAGTATAGATGAACCAATTAAAGTAGTATATTTTGGCTAACAAATTTTATTTTATATGTCTACAGCACTTTTATTAAGGGGTTAGGGGTAGTCAGAGGCCGGAAGGAATGATGATTTTCAATAATTTTTTTTTTTTTGCTAGTCAATCGCTTTATTTTACAAAACTAAAAACATAGGATTATTGGATTATGATTCGATTTGACTTTAGCAAAATTTCAACAAAAAGATTAATAATTGTAAAAGTTATCGCTGTTTGTTTGGAGCCCGTTTCTCCAGAAGTCACTTGCGGTGATCATCACAAGTCCTTGGAGATTTTAAAATCAATCGGACAAAGAAATTGGTTTTATTAATAGATAATATTGTGCCTGATCAAAGCTTTTGTGTCCAAAATTAACAATAAAAAACCGACAAATTATTGTTTAAAAAAACCAAATTTTTGAGAAGAGGAAACCCCCTTTTCTTTCAAAAAAAAGTTTTTTATGTTTCTCAAAAGCAGTATGAATTTTATTGAAATCTACCAAGCGGTTTTTAAGTTACAGTGATCACCAGTTCAAAAAACATAGTTTTTGAGTAAAATGCATTTAAAGTTTTGCTATCGACCCGGAGCACCCGAGCGCCCTTTGCTAATTGTTGAATAGCTCGAAAAGTATTTGTCGGATTCACTTCAAATTTTCACACAATATTTTTAAGATATTATACTTTAAGAAAATGAAAAAAATATCAAATTTTTAAAAATTCTGACCCATAACCCCTTAAAAGTACGAGATCAAACATATTCAAGCAGCCTTGAAAATATGTTAAAAATCCGTCATTTTTAAACATAAGTTGAAAAGTGGCGCAAAATTAATCATTCAATTCTATATTTAAATACACGATGGCGCAAAATTAATCACCTTATCGGAAAATTCATAATTTTTGTAAATGGCGTCGTACGTCAACCTTATTTCACACTTGTGAACTAGATAGCTGCAGAATACAACAAAAGACAGGAAATTGAGCGCGAAAGGTTGAAATGAGGATTTCCAACACTCAAAATCATTACCTTTTATTTAGTAAAAAAGTTCTTTAACAGAGACTTTCATATTTTGCTAAAACATCCAGTGGCTCTGACAAAGTCTTTTAAAAGATTAGAATCCTATTTAAAAAGTTGTTTTATTTTAATTTTTTTTTTAATTTTTTCCACTTTTATTTTGTTTTTCTTGCAGTATCTCAAGAAAGAAATCCAAAAGGAGTTATTGTGGCACAGTATGAAATATAGACGAAATCAGTCAATAACCATGCCCATTTCCCAATTAACGGTAAAATTTCAAAAAAGAAGAATGCAGCAATACTACTCACATTTAATAAAAGTGATAAACCCAAAAACCAAAAAAATACAAATCATGGGTAGATTAACAAAACTCGCCCAAACTTTTATCATTAGAAATTCCTTTTTAATTCCTAATTCTGCCACCGCACACCCTGTACTTGTAATGCTGCCCACTTTATTTAGATGCGACTAAATATTCTTGAAATCGGATAAAAACCACGCCCACTCATTTATATGTTAAAACTAAATTTTCGGCCGCCATTCGATATTTTCTTCTTACGATCCTCAATACCTCGTAGGACATAGGACATATAATCGACTTGAACAATCTGCATCGATGGTGCATGAAGTTGCGTCTGCCTTTGAATATTAAAAAGTGTTTTCATTCAACATTTTCGTGGTGTCAGTACCTTTTTAACACATCCTACATCATTTCTGATAATGTACCAAAACGTGTAACAGAGTTTAAGGATCTTGGAGTCATACTCGGTTCTAGGCTTCATTCGTCGCCATGCATGTGAATTTTCTGATCCTTCGCTTCCCACCTCGGTGTTTTCTCTCGACCGCACATACTGCTTTCTCCGTCGCGCTCGCTCCCCTCCACGCTGTTCGGAGTTTTTCGAGTTATCGGCAGTCATCAGTTAAACCGGTTTTGACTTTAAACAGCGTAGAGGGGCGCGGACAGTATACATTTCAGTTTTTCTCGCTGACGAGTATACAGATTACTGAGTCGACTTTCCTGACTTCTTGTATCTTTATTCAAAACTCAAGTTCAAAATCGCGATTACATTGAATATGCAATGTTGAGGTGTCACTTTGCGAACCGCCATCGATCTCGTATTATGCAGACTTTTTCTTTTTTGTGGCAACTCAAAAACCAATGGATGGAGATGAGAGTCGAACTACAAATTTCATCAAAAACTGTCTTGGAAAAAGAAATAATTCATCTGAAACATATCTACAAATCTTATTTTGAAGCGGAAGTAGGTTTGCATCGACTTGCGAATATTTTGCACAATGCCTGTTACTGCAACTGTAGTGCAGAACTTTGCTTCAGTGGATTGTTGGAGTAAAGGATCATTATGCCATCTTCAATGCTGTGTACTGACTAATTGAGAAAAAGTGGCAGGGTAGCTGTATTGGAATTTGTAGTGGCAGTCAGGCTGCACTGAAAGCCCTTGCTAATCCACACTGCCCTTCGAAGTTAGTCGGTGAATGTAAGACAAAACTGAACAGTGTTGCAAAACACAACAAAGTTAGTCTTATTTGGGTGCCTGGACCTTGTGGTATTACAGGGAACGAGTTAGATGATAAACTGGCTAATGAAGGCTCTGCAAGTATGCCACTAGGCCCTGAACTCTTTCTAGGTGTCAATTCCGCATCGATTCAACTATGGATTGACGACTTCATGAAGTCTGCCCATAGAGGACGTTGGTCTGGGTTGAACTCGTGCAGAGTAACTAAGTGCTTTGTGGAAGAACCAAACAGGAAAATAGCGACCTTTCTCGTAAAATTTAGCAGAAAGGACCTGCGAGTACTTGTGGATGTAATCTCAGGCACAACGTCTGTTGGCTGCCATGGGGGTCGTAGACAGCCCAATACGCCTATTCTGTCTTGAGAATGACGACACTGCAGAGCATTTTCGCTGTAGCTGCCCAACGTTTTCCAGAATCAGACTTAGGATATTTGGTTGCGGTATACTGAGTATGGATAAAGTTCATACTCTTCCTCTTCCAGATCTCTTAAGACTCATCAATGAATCCAAGAGATTTGTGGAAGAGTGACCTCAAACAAATTTATCCGTCCTACCACCCACTTTGTATCTTTCCTATCTCTATTCTTTCTACTAAAATCTATCCGGGTGTAGTACAATGGTCTCCGACTTAGTGCTAGGACTTGTCCAACCCCCACAAATCTAATCTGATGTAATCTAGAATAAAGGGCTTTCTGGGCTCGTGTTCTGAATAATATTTAGCAGTTTAGGGCAAATAAATAAATTTATTATACTCGTACAAATCAGTATTTTTCCACATTTTCGCTAGAGGAGCAGCCTCATTATAGGCTTTTACCACAAATATATTCCATCTGGTGCTGATTGTTTTAACTGCTAAAGCAGCCCTACATGCAATACTTCTTTTTCTTCACAAGCTTCCACTTTAATAAAAATGTATGTACGGGTTGGTGTATTAGTTGACACGCCCAAAAAACTACCAACAACATGCGCACACACCTACAAACTATTTTCCTCACGTGAAAGCTACAACGCAATCCGAAAAACTTGTCGGAAAAAAGTAAGCGTTCATATGTAACAACAAAACCTGAAAAACTGGTTGACAAAAAGTACTTAAACTATGACAGTTTTTTAAAAAAAATTCAGAAAAAAAATTGGGAAAAATTCGGAAAAACAAATTCATGACAATTCATTCAAAACAAAAATTCATAAAAAATGTAAATGGTGAACAAAAAGTTTGAATAAAATGTGAATTCAAAAATCAAAAATCAAGTCACAAACACAAGGAGATCAAGGACTTGACTTCATATTGACTTGCAGGGGCTCGAGTTTGCGCTCAGCAGCGTGGCCTGGAAACCAATTTAGATAGAGTTTTTCCTGTTTATACGGGATTAGAGAACAAAAACAAATTTTAGTCATCGAAAATCACTTTATTGTTTTTCAAAATATTCTCCATGAAGATCTATACACTTTTTCATGCGTTTGAACCAATTGTCGAAGCACTTTTGCCACTCTGAATGAGGTACCTCCAAAACATGCATTCTGAATACCGCAACCGCTTCTTCAGGTGTCAAAAAACGTTGACCTCTCAGTTTATTTTTTACGTACGGGAATAAAAAGAAGTCATTCGGTGCCAAGTCAGGACTATACGGCGGATGACCCATTAATTCGATGTTTTGGGTGCTCAAAAATGCAGTTGCTTGAGCCGATGTTGGAAGACAACTGGCAAACAAATGGTTGTGCACCACTCAGAATTTACTGTTCTGCGTTGTTCTAGTGGTACGGTTGCGACATGTCCAGTTTTTCCGAAAAAACAGGCGACCATTTGCTTGGAAGTGCTTCGTGCGCGAACAACTTTTGTTGGATTTGGCTCATCTTGAAACACCCAAACAGCCGACTGCTGTTTACTTTCGGGCTCATACGCGTAAATCCATGATTCATCACCTGTCACGATGTCATAGACGTGTTTCGAAGACCCGCGATCGTATTTTTTGAGCATTTCCTTCGACCAATCGACACGAGCCTTTTTTTTACGCGATTGACAAATTGTGTGGGATCCAACGCGAACAAATTTTTTTGACAGTCAAATGTTTATGCAATATTGAATGTATGTTGGTCCCACAAATGTCGAAGATTGTCTCAATCTCACGATAGGTCACATAACGATCTTGCAATATCAGTTCGCGCACAGCATCAATGGTTCTCGGAACAACAACTGATTTTGGACGACCTTCACGAAACTTGTCTTGGAGTGAACTACGGCCACGATTGAATTCACCATATCATCGATAAACACTGGTCCTTGATGGAGCCTCATCCCCAAAAAATGAATTAAGTTCATCCATGCAATGTTGCTGAGTTAATCCACGTCGAAAGTTGTAAGTCTGTACCATCTGAAAGGGCTTTTTCGAAATCGGGCCAAATATTAAGCGAGAAGCGCAGCTCTATTCAGCCAAAGAGAATGGAAAAGATTTTAGATCAGGAACGAAAGATTTTTGTTGTTTAAATGTTATTGTCAATAAATACTTTTGACACCTATTTGTTGCTTTTTCATTATAATTTAGGAGATTCTCCCAGTACTTCATTTGCAGTTCTACACTTTCTTGTGACGTCGCAACGTCATACTGTACGCGTACCATACGATACAACATATTCCATTCGTTGCGTTATGGATAAAGTATCAAAAGTAACGAGTAACGTAACGCTACGATAGTAACGAGTACTCATCGTTATAGTAACTAAAATATACGGGTTTGCTTTTTTTCGTCACTTTTACACCTCTAATTACTGGCACTGAGTTTTAATTAGCTACAGCCTAACTCCCATTAGTGCTGTAGGGTCTCAAAACTGCTCTGGCCAAAACTGAATCTTAAAAGCGCAAAAGATCTGCGTGGATTCAACAGATCAACTACCAGCGTCCGTACAGCTGCTATAACGGGTCATTTAACTATTGGCACGTTAGCCTGTAGGATGAAGAAGAAATTGAGTCGATACAACACCACCTGTGTGAATGTCCTGCACTTCAAAGAAGAGGTGCCAAATATCTTGACGCTTATTTCTTCGAAGGCCTGGGAAATTAGCAAAATGCCTCACTGGAGCCACTAATTACCTTCTTAAAAAGATCTAAGAGGTTGAAGCAACTTAGTTAGGGAATAGATATCAAATGCAGGTGTAGCAATAGACCTTATGGCTACTTAGTATTTTCTCTTAGACAAGCTGCCTGGCTAACCAACTCCCATTATAAGACAAGGTATCTCTTCTGGACAGCGACCTTGTTTTCGAAAGCGTTCCTCATTCGGTGTTTCAATGAAGTGTAGGTGCAAATTTTTGGCGATCAGCAAAGCATAATCCACCTCTCAGCAGCATTAAGCGTGCTTTCTTGAGTTATACAGCTCAGTATCACGAATACTCAACAAACTTTTTATATGGAAGAAATGGTAGCAGAGCAATTGTAAGAACACAACGTGATTTTTGAACCATTTCATACATATGTACACATATGCATTTATATGCTTAAGGTAAAATTTTGTATCAAAAAACTATTTAAAAACAGCAAAATATTAAAATAAAGTAAAAAAGAAGTCGCGCCCAACGTGGGGCTCGAACCCACGACCCTGAGATTAAGAGTCTCATGCTCTACCGACTGAGCTAGCCGGGCAAGTGAAATTGTATTGCCAAAAGCTTCACATAACACTAGGCAGAGTTAAAATATTTTGCACAACCATTTTTTTTCCATGATCTCTTCTATTTATAGATCCTTTTAGTGCTACCATATCAATGATAATATTAAAATATTTGTTAAAATTGAATTAAATAAAAAATTATAGCAACTCATTTTTATTAGGTAAATATAAATATAAATTATTATAATTCTGTGATATTACCCAAATCAAAAAAGAAAAACTGCGTATTATGCAAGGTGCTGCGAAATTAATCATCCAATTTTGTTTTTGAGTAAATTTTTAATTAAACAAAAAATTTTATTTAGAGTGGCGAAAATCTTTATTTTGACCTTTGCCTTTATGTATTCCTTACAAAGACTAAGTTTTCATTAAGTATAAATAAATTTACATACGTGCAAGACGGCGCAAAATTAATCATCCAAATTTGTTTTTGAATAACTTTTTTTACTGAATAAAAAACAAAATTATTTTAAGTGGAGGAAATATTTTTTTATTTATTTATTTAAAAGAGTAGCAGTTATTAATAGCTATTCCACCTACGAAATAAGCACCGGCTGCGAGGGCCTTCGGCTTATGCTATCTTAAACTAGGGTAATCATATATCGATGGTTTTCAAGAAAAGCGACACAACTCAAAATTAACTCAAATTCGGAGCTCTGCCGTTAAAAGCAAAAATCAACTACAGAGTTTATATTATATATTTTTATCTGGAAAAGCGTCATAAGCGAATCTTGAAGCAATTCTGAGAGATGGCGTTAGTGTCGTTTTGTCAGGTGATCGAATTGGCGCGTCAATTATCTAGAAAACTGTCCTCAGTATTTTGTATTTATGAATTATGTCACTTTTCTCGAAATCCATCGATATGTAGAAAAGTAACTAAACAAGAGCATGGGAGAGGATAGTTGAGGAAGTGTTAGAAGATTAGTAGGTAGCGTGAGCTTGAGTGGAGTATAACTTTATATATAGGTTTCGCAAAGAGTTAAAGTATTAATTTAGTTAGTTTAATAAATTTACAAATTAAGTTAATGCTATTGTCATCTGTGTTGTTGAGTAGATTCGAAAGGTCAAGGTTAGAATGAATTGCATTTCCAGTGTATTCCAATACTGGGCAGGTGTCGAGGAGGTGTGTTGTCGTTTGAGTTGCAACCAGGACAATCTGGTTTGACTGTGCCCCGTTTAGGATGTGAACATGGGCGGCTATAGTGTGACCGTTTCGAAGGCGTGTAAATATCTTGAGGTTCTGAGAAGACATGTGTGTAGGATATATGGGTTTGATGCCAGTAGGATTGTACTTTTTGTAGTGTGTTGGTAATTAATCCATTGACTGTTGTACGTTTCCTGAAGAGATTTTAGTATAATTTTCCGAATATCTTTGATAGTAAAATTTGCACTGAAGTGAAAGGGGTTCTTGGGCGGCTTCTTTGGACCTTAACGCCCTCCATTGATTGTCACTTTGTATACTGCTGCTGTCTAATACACAAGTATCTTAATCCTCTGATAAGGTGATTCATTTTTATTTGATAATGCGCCTCCTTGTTTAAAGCAAGTCTAATTATTATTATTACAACTGGATCGGGCTGATTTTATTTATTATTTAATTTAGAAGAAGGATCGGTTCGATAACTTTTTACGATTTTAATTTTATAATTCGAAAATTTTATAATTTGCTTAAAATTTTAATATTTCACATATTTTTCAATTTGACGTTGATCAATGAAGGAGTGAATTTATTACCAGAGCAGTATTCTATAAGAAATATTTAGCAAATTTGACAAAGACACTATCGGTCTAAATAAATTCGAATATAAGTTTTAAACTTTTACTTAAGCAACTTTTTAATGATTTTTTTTCGGAACTAATTTTGAACTTAAATTTTTCATAAGAAAGCTGCGAGAGAGTGCAACAGTGAACTTTTTTAAATTTTTACTTAAAATAAAAAAATGAAAAAAAAACCGTTTACTTCAATTTTTTGAAATTACTTTTTCATTTAATTCAAATACTTATTGCTGTTAATTTAATTTATTTTTCATTCAATTATAATTTTCATTCAATATCTAATGATTATAGCTAAAAATGTAATTTCTCGCTTCGATTAAGATTTAAAGTAAATCAAATCAGTTTTTATTATTTTTAAAAAGATATAGGCTTCCAAATCTAACTTTTGTACGGTAGCTAAGCTACAGATGATGAACACCGTCTGCGGGCCTGTTTTACAAACTTTACGAAAAATTACATTGAAAACAAAAACAACTATCTCATTTTAAGTTGCTGCAAAAACGATCAAGAAACATAAATTAATAGTGGAGTTAGATGAATGTCCAAAAAACGAGCTAGCATTATGGCAAATAAAAAATGAAAAATATAAAAAAAAATCCATAAAGAAAGAGCATAGGATAGGGTTAAATGGCTTCAGTCCAGAAATATTTAGTGAACAGAATTTTAAGTCCTCGTAGCTTTGTGCTGAGGCAAAGAATCTTAACTCAACTAATAATCTCTTGTTTGGCATAAACGCGTCTCGTGAAGGGGTCCCGGTAGTCTAGCGCTCGAAAATTTAGGGTATTTTCAGGACTTTTTTACAATAAAAAACTGGAAAAATTAAATTTAAATTTCTTAGGCTTTTTATTTAACTTCTTTTACAAACAAAAATGAAAAAAAATTTACAGTACAGAATATAGCTATGTCCTGCTACTAGAAAACAAAAAATATTTGACAAATGAATTTAACACTCGAAAAATTGTTTTTTTAAGTTTTTTAATAAAAAAAATTCAATATAATTGGAATAATAATAGGATTCTAGTACGGACGATAGCCACTATGCTGTCAACAACATACAACATAGTAAAATTTCAGACGATTCGGATGAAATTTTTTTTTTTTTGAAAATTTGTATGCCACCCTTTATGTATATAAACTACACACGTTCGATATAAAGACATCAGATTAAAAAAATATACAGTAGTCAAACAAAACTGCCGTTATTTCAACTCACACTGAAGAGTTCCAAGCAGGCAGACATAACAAAATGCTGCAAAACATTTATTCGTACACTTTCAGCTCATAAAAATTTTGCTGCAAAAGTAACAGTAAAAATAGTTTGTGTTTTTACTAATTACTAATATTGCTGGAAACGAAATAAGATTGGATTTTCATTCAGATTTCATTTCAGATAATAACAGAAAGAAGACATTGGAGTTCCCCAGACGCTATATAAATGAGTCAGATTCTTTTTGCGAAAATGTCATATTCAGTGATGAGTCGAAATTTAATGTTTTCGGATCAGATGGCCCTCTAAAAGTTTGACGAAAAGAAAATACAGAGCTGAATGAAAAAAAATCGTATTCCTACAGTTAAGCATGGAGGAGGAAATGCAGTGGATTAGGGGGTGCATAGTTACATCTGAAATTACATAGAAAAAATGATTTTTATTGATGATAAAAAGGACAAACATCGGTATTTAAATATTTTGAGGAATAATTTGCATGATGGTGCCGTTAAATTTGGACTGGATGCTAAAGGGTTCTTGTTTCAACAGGACAATGACCCAAAACACTCATCTGATCTCGGGCAAGAATGGCTTATTCACCTCTGTAAGCAGCCTAAAACTCCAGCTCAATCACCGGATCTGAACCCATGTCTTGGAGTTCCTAGAAAGGCGAATCAGAAAGCACAAAATACCACCAAAGGCGTCATTAAAGATAGCTTTAAGTGTTGAGTGGGAGAAAATTGCAGCTAATGAAACCAAGGTATTGATATGATGTATGCATCGACTTTAGGAAACAGTTATAAAAGCTTAAGGTGGCCTAAAAAAGTACTGAATACTCGTTTTTTCTATAATTTTTTGAAGTGAAACTTCAGACGTCGTCGATGCACGAGTGAGAATGGAGAGTAAAATTTCAAGGCCATGCAACGTTTTGGGCATTTTCGTTCCGCGAGTGAAAAAAGATATAACGTAGTGGAAAAGGAGAGAGAGAGCTATACCTTATATATATCTTAGATATACTTTAGGCTACTTTTCCTGAGTTTTTCCTTGTGGTCGCTAATTTCTAGTGAGAAATAACACTGCCTTTTTTTTGGAGCTTGTTTGTTGGTGCAAACTTGTGGGAAATATATTTTTGATTCCTACTGCCCAATTTTTTTGGCGTTTTTTTTTTGGTGCCTACTTTTTGGCGCTTATTTCCGTTCCCTGGCTAGTGCTTGGTGCTTGTGCGTACTATAAAGTGCTATCCATTCCGGCGTCGGATTTATTGGTAATGCCTTGCGGTAATTTGTGCCGTTGCTGCGGTCCTGGAATCGCTGCGTTTGTGCGGCTGATAAACGCTCGGAGTAGTGCGCGTTGTTGCCACGGCTTGTGTCCGGCGTTTACCTACACCGCTCGACCGTTCTCCGTTTTTTGTAAATTTTGTCTATTTGTATTCTCTGCAAATGTTGTGAATTTATTTAGATATATATTCTTTCTCTTTCTCTCTCTCTCTAAATTCACTCTCTGGTCTCTCTCTCTCATTCTCTCTCGGGTCTCTCCCTTTTTCTTTGTCTGCCTTGAAAGTTTAACTTCTATTATGCGCTACACGCACTTTTTATTTACTCTGTGCCCCTTAATTAAAATATATTTATAGTCTCATTTAGTTCATAAGTATTCCATAATAAATTTTGTTCAATTTAGAAATAATTTCTTTTTACACTTTCAGACCATGAAATCCTAACTTACATGATAGTATTTTTTCCTCTTTCTGACACAGTCTGGCAGCACTAGGATTGCATAAACAAAAATCAGCTGTTCACATAGAATCAAATTGGCGTTAACACATATGTAGTTACGAAGCATGCCGGTGCAATTACTTGTATAAATTTATTTGTAAATAAAAATCATAGCATAGTAGTTTTGTTATAAACGTAATAAACCAAAATGGTGCATTTATTCACATTCTCTGCTAAGCGTTTATTGACAAATGCCAAGCAGCAGGCAATTCAGCGTGGCATTTCTGCGCTGTACATAACCGGCGACAAGGCGAAAAAGAACTACGCGCCTCTTCAGCCGTATATGGATTTTGAAGGCACACTTAAAAATTCTGCTCCTCTCGAAAAGAGTATAAAGGCTCGAGAATTACAGATAAATCTCAATGAAGTAAGAGGCAAATACGAGAAATTTCACAGCTTGCAAAATCAAATAAAACAAGTGGAGACTGAGCGTGAGGCGCTGTCTAATAAGTTGAAAGAACTGAATAAAGTGAGTAGAAACATAATTTTGATTCATGATGCAATTAGAAACTTTCCCCGTATTTCATTTCTTTTAATTTCTTTTGCTCAGGCGGGCAATGCAACAAAAGACGAAATTGAGAAACTGAAAGAGAATGGCATAGCACTTCGAAATCATTTAAAAGCGCTGAAAACTCAAGACTATCCAATCGAAGAAGATTTCGTTCACTCATTCTTAAATTTGCCAAATATCTTACATCCGGATTGTCCGCAAAACAATGTCGAAAAGGTGCTCTATCGCAGCCCAACACCTCGCTGTGAGGAACACCGGCCAACGCATTTGGCGAACAAAGAAGAGATAATTTTCCAAAACAATGATCGCTACTACTTGTTAGGCACGCCAGCAGAGTTCGATTTGTACAGCATGCAAGCATTGGCCAATTACTTTGCTGAAAAAGGAGGTTTTCTGCCAATGGCAAATCCAGATTTTGTGCGGCTAGTGCTTTTAGAAGCGAATGCAACGCCATTGGAAAAATACCACCTAGTAAAGGAGGAAGATCTCGTCAGTGAAGTTAATCGTGCTTATTTGACAGGCGGTGCTTCATTCGAAAGTTTTTTAGGTGCCTTTGCGCGTTTAGTGGTATTTCCCACGTCTTTGCCAATACCGTGCGTGGCGGCTGGTAGAAATTACGAAAAAATCAAAAGTACAAATGAAGGTACGCAAAACCTTTTCACTGCCACACAAAGCAACGCTGTACAAACGTTTGTGGCGACGCGAACTGCTGAAGAAGCACACGAAAAAATGGAGAATATCTTAAATTTAGCTGTAGATTTTTACAAGGAACTGGGCGTGCATTTTCGCATAATCTATGCGGATGCTAGCGCGCTGACGAATGCCGAATGCCTGCGTGCAAATATTGAAATGTATTCACCGGCGGAGCAACGTTACATATGTGTGGGACGCGTTAGCAATTATGGTGATTATGTTTCGAAACGTATAATGTTTTGTATACGTGAAAAGAATAATTACGAGTTTCCGCATTTAGTGGGTGGGCCAGTGCTGCATACAACACGATTAATAGCTATACTAATGGAGAATGGATTAAAGTTGGAAGATTGCAAGTTACTTGGGGATCTAGGTTGCCAACTGGAAGCTAGTAATACGGCTATGAATGAGTTTAAGGATTTATTCAAATAATTTTTAATACGAATTTTTTTCAATAAGATTCTTAAGACTTAAAGTTTCTGCTGTTGATGAATTATAATTAATTTGTGCGCAGTTTTTCTAGCAGCCCCAGTAATCAGACCAATGCAGTATAATAAATAAATGCAACAAATGCGATTAATTGCTGTCGTAACTCTGCATTCTGATTTATAGCTGTGTAAACAGAAAAAAGCAGGTAAAAAATTGTAATGCATACGTCATACCTAATGCACTACGTGGTGGATAACTGTTTTTTTTTTCAAAGTATTACTTTAAATTTGCTAACTGGTTTGTTGTTGTGTTGCAGTACATAGTAGTTAATAAAATGTATGGATAAAAAGTATTTCATTAGACTCTCTTTAGTGTAAAGGGAATTATGAAAATCAAGAAAAGTTGTATACTAGTGCGCTCGCTGGCTTATCCCGGTTAGAAACTGCATAAATACAACAAAAATTTACTATTTGCGTGTGCAAAATATTTCGCTTTTAAATTTAGGTCTTATTTATGATCTTATTCAAATCTTAAGTAATTTTTATTGAACTAACACATTAGTGCTTTAAGAGTATAGAAATTAGTAAATATTTGAGTGTAACTTACCAAATGATAAGCAAAAAAGCTTTGTAAAAAGTGGCGCTTATGCTATAAGAAATATTGTGAGAGGTTATAGTTTTTAAATTTTTTATAAATAAATCAGTGCTGCCAATACTTCGGGAACAAACGACTTGTTGTTTAATAGGGCTGTCACAATGGGTACTTTGCGAGTTTTGCGGCAACGCATATGACTGGCGCGACGTGTAAACCGTGGTGGGACAATGAAAGTATTGCCGCATAAAAACAAAAAAAAAAAGATGTTCTTGTCGTGAAAGCAAATATTTATTTTTTATTTTTAAAAGCTTAAATGATAATAAAATTATTAGTAAACTCAAGCAAACGCAGCGCTAGCAGCAGAGGCTTTCGGCTGGCTGGTGATGTGTGTTAGATCAGATACGACGAAGTAGGTCGGTGTCCTATAGAAATGTGTAAATTTGTTTTATGTTATCTTCAGTGGCATATTTTAAAAGTTGAAGAGGATCTCTATTGCTGAATTGGTGAAGCCTTTGAGAAGCAAGTTCTGCGCAGGATACCAGTAGGTAATGCACACTGCCTGTGGCTTGGCAGAAGGGGCAGGTGTTGGATGTACTACCTTGTAATAGGTGTGCGCTAGTTATTATGCTGTGCCCAATATGGAGCCGTGTATGTGGGGTAATGTGGTTGGTGGGTACCGATGATGGATAGTTAGGTTCTGTACGTTTGGGGTTAATGTTCAAATAATGGTGTTTATAATACGACTATTCACGAAGTAACTTTGTTTGCCTCTGTTCATGAATAAGTCGGTATATGTATATCGCTGGGTAGGATGACTTCGGATGTGATTGTTGGTGTAACGGAAATGTCCTTGGCAATTGCATCTGCCAGTGTGTTACCCTGGATCCCGGAGTGACCAGGTATCCACATGATTTTGATACTGTCCGGCAAACCGGGAAGTGAGCTGCATTGAATTACATGTGCTGGTAAGGCGGTGCGACCTAAAGAGCTATAGCCATACTCGCTAGCGCTCGATAACTTTGTTGTTGCTTTCGCATGCAAATTTTTCGACAAGTTAATGGAGCATAGATATAGCGAGCGGGGAAATGACGAAAAAAAGAGGCATTTCGTCTGGCGGCAGTGATGTAGCTAGCTGCAACAAAAAAAGTGCGTGTAGCGTAGTAAACATAACAGAAGAAAACTTCCAAGGCAGGCAAAGAAAGAGGGAGAGACTCGAGAGAGAATGAGAGAGAGAGAGAGAAAAGATATATATTTAAATAAATTCACAACATTTGCAGATAATACAAATAGACAAAATTTACAAAAAACGGAGAAGGGTCGAGCGGTGTAGGTAAATGCCGGACACAAACCGTGGCAACAACGCGCACTACTCCGAGCGTTTATCACCCGCACAAACGCAGCGATTCTAGGACCGCAGCAACGCCACAAATTACCGCAAGGTAATACCAATAAATCCGACGCCGGAATGGATAGCACTTTATATTACGCACAAGCACTAGCCAAGAAACGGAAATAAGCGCCAAAAAGTAGGCACTGAAAAATTGGGACCGAAAAACGCCCAAAACAGTAGCCACCAAGGAAATATAACACCAAAAAGTAGGCACCAAAAGTATATTTCCTACAAGTTTGCACCAACAAATAAGCGCCAAAAAGTAGGCAGTGTTATTTCTCACTACAAATTAGCAACCACAAGGAAATACTCCGGAAAAATAGCCTAAAGTGTATCTAAGATATATATAAGGTATAGCTCTCTCTCTTTCTCCTTTTCCCCTACGTTATATCTTTTTCTCTTTCGCGGAACGAAAATGCCCGAAACGTTGCATGACCTTGAAATTTTACTCTCCATTCTCGCTCGTTCATCGACGCCTAAGAAGTTTCACTTCAAAAATGTTTTCCCTCATGTGCAGAATCTTCTATTCCCTTATAGGGATGTGTGCTGGGCCAAGTCGATTTATGTTGCATACGTGCAGGCGTAACTTGTAGAATACAAAGTGTGTCTAATGAGAGAAATTTAAACTTTTTGTAGCAATATATTGAATATATTCATTTTTCATTTATCGACAAATTCTTTCGACCTTTTGGCTATAACAATGTATGTATTATTTTTATAAAATTTGATTGCATGAAAGTTGTTCTAGTGGCTTTTAAGTAATGACTCCATAAATTTTTTTTTATTTTTTATTTGAGATGCTCCGTTATATTGTAATTTGTTAACCGTAGGTCTGTGTTAAAAAAATTCAACTAATCTTACTTTCAAGGGTCGATAATTTTTATCCTTATGTATTTTGTATGGAAATATTGTACATAAAAGAGTTTAGGCTCTTTAAGGTAAAATTGCGTTTGTCATGCTTTTTGGGTTGCGGTGGAAAAAAACTGTCATGATTGGCAGGTGGTGAATAAAGTTCTTTGCCAGCAACATAAACATTCCCCATACTTACTGGGCATACATATATTGGGTATGTCGGGGTCAATTTAGGATAAGTAGGAGTTTAGCCTGCTCGGGGTAGCTGGATACCTTCATCTACTGTGGGCGGTGGTTCTACTCCGATTACGGTATTCGGAGGTTAGGAGCTTAAGAAGGTGGTAAGGGTGTCTTGATGAATGTCGTTTATTGTTTGTCTAAACACTGTCCGGTCCAATAGTTGTCGTTTCGTTTTGTCAGGGATCTCGTCGGAGTACTTCAAGAGGTGCCTCCTGACGTGCATGGGAGGCGGTTCTGGTTCAAGCAGGTGTCTACATGGGTAGAAACTGTTTGCTAAGCAGTTTGTTGGGCTTCTTTACAGGTAGCATCTGCGCGTCATTGTGTAAGTGCAGTTTGAGGGACAACAGGAGGTATCCCGTCGCTGTCCTAATACCAGTGTTATGGCATGTCTGGAGCTTTGTTCACTACGTATCACTAGTTTCAGGCGGCCAAACAGGTGCAGCGTAATTTAGAACCGGCCGTTCAATTGCTTTAAATGTCACCAGGAACATTTCTTTATCCTTGTCCCACGTACTGGCGGCAAGCGATTTAAGGATCTTGTTGCGATTTTGGACCTTAGTAGTAATTTCGATTCTCCTGAAAAGGACAGCAAATTATGAAAGCTGACGATTGTGCGATTGTTTACAGTCGGCATTGGTGTGTCGTCGACTTTAACCTTGAGCTGTAGTTTGACCTCCTTTGTCCTGGTGGCAAAGAGGGTCACCATGAACTAAGTGGGGAAAGTTGTAGATTCCTCGCAGCGAAAAGGCGAGAAAAACTGGTGAGGTAATCGTTTACTTTGGCGCACAGGCCATCAATGCCATTGCTCGACGCCATTATCGTACAATCGTCAGCGTAGGAGACCAGGGAGATAATTTGTTCATTTTCGATGCTTGAATTAGGGCAAACTATAATTTTACATGCGTTTACAGATAAACCACGTGGATATAAAAAATAAATGAAATTATTATGCAAACCACGTCAAAATATGGCGGACCCAATATGTCAAAACTAAATATAAACAAATATTATGAGTAGTTTCAAAAATATTTAAGTTTAAAAAAATAATTTGTTCGAAATCGAAGTCAACGTAGGTCTACGGCTAAGCATAAAAACATTATTTATCAATAGCTGCTAGCAAACTTTCTGTAAAGTTATTTTTTGTTTGTTCGTAACGTAAATACATAGTATTCTATATGTAATAAATAAATCTAAAAGTTTTTCCTCTGCCATTATTAGTAATTGTCCTCCTCATAGCCATAGTAATCGTCCTCTTCGCCATCGTTCAGCATATCCTTGAGTGAGGAATATTCGCGTTCTGGTTCAGGCTCCACCTCGGCATCGGCATCTGCCTCAGCATCGTCGACAAATTCATCCAAATCATCTGTAAAAATCAAAATAAGAAAATAAAGACATGCATATTTTAATACTTTCAAATTGAACTCAAAAATAATTCACCATTCTCCACCACCAGCGGTTCCTGTTTCGTGGGCGTAGGCGGCTCCTTTACTACTGGCAGACCCACTTCAAGCTTAGGCACTTTGGATGCTGGCCCACCAATTGTGTAAGCTGGCTTGCCGCGGCTGCAACAAAACAGAAAAATTAAATTAAATTCGTTTTATGAAACTGCATAAATTCATTTGAAGGCACCTATTCTTTTGTTGAATCGGCCCTGTTTCCACAATGATCGGCACATTCTTCACATCGACTACTTCGGACGCACCAGCCTCCGCCTGTATTGGGGTGCTGCTGCTGCCACCAGCTGCACAGCCCTCCGTCAGTGTACGCAAAATGTCATAATTAATTTTGTTTGAGATCTTCTTTTCCTGCAGCATCTTCTCGATAGCCTCGCCAGCGGTGGTTGAGGGACCGATAGCCTTTCGACGTGGTCGTCGCTTCTTCTTCTCCGGTTTACCTTCTTCACGTTCTTTTGCCAAACGCTCCTCTTTCTCGCGCATTTCTTTTAGGTATTCGGCATTTAATGCATTCCACATATTGTTTTTGTACTCGGCCTCTTCGTGCGTCAAAATGTAATTGTTGATCTCCTCATCGTCTAAGCCTTCCAAATCTAAATCATCCATGACCTCGTTCTCTTTGGACCTTTCCGCTTCTTGCAGTTCGCTCGGTGCTGGTCGGCACATGGACTCGATGTCTGGTTTGAGGCCATTTATAACAATTTTCTCTGGTATTTTTTGTGGCACTTTAACTTCGGGTGTGTCGGCCAAACATTCTTTGATTGCCTCGAGATTGGATTCTTCAATGAAATTTGCCGATTCGACATCTTCGAAATCGACATCATTAGCGATATCGCCCACACCGCCCGTCAGTCGTTTGATTGTGTTTTTTTGCAAGCGTTTGAGATCTTTTTCCAGGTGTGTATCGATTTCCTTTTGTAATTTCGATAATTCATGTTCTCCGATCTGTGGATGAGCCACAAAAAAAAAGCAAAAGCATTAAGAAAATAAATTAAAGTATAAATACAAAAAAAAATTTCTTGATCGATATACATATGAAGTGGGGAGTATTGGGAAAAGGAATCCGTCTTCCAAATGTTCATATTTATGACGTCAGAGTTTCGAGATTTTTGAACATTTTTGAAGTGATTTACTCATTTTTTCAGCAAAACTGTCTAAACCTTCATTTAGCGTTCCCACATACAGTCGGTTGCGTTAATGGAACGATCCGGATTTATACCCGACCAAGGAATGTCACTTCAGCAGCATTCCCCTATATGTTTGGGCGATGTTTATACGGCCACCACAACAAACCTTTATTTAGGATTCACGTTCACCTTTTTTTCAAATTTCACAATTGACAGAAATATAACGCAGAAATGTGATAATAAGATCGACCCTGATTTAGTTTACAACTTCTTCTAGGGTCGCTATAAAAACTGAGTAGGAACTTGGAAACATTCGGAGAGGAATGGTGAGACTTTTCAAAATTGTTTGGTTAAAATTTTTGATACATTTAAAAACAAAAATAAAAAAATAAATAAAAAAACTAAAAAATAATAAAAAATATATAAAAAATAAGAAAATTAAATAAATAAAAAATTAATTTTTTTTTTTAAATGCAAACAAAAAAAAAAAAGCATATTTTGTTGCTATAAAAAATAAACAAGAGCCTTAAAAAATGCAAAAAAAAATTAAATAAAACAAAAGATTTATAAAAAATATCAAAGAATATAAAAAAGAACACAAAAAACAAGAAAAAAATAAAAAAAAAAGAATACTAAATAAAAACAATGTACATATCGCTCATTTGCTGCAACGTCGTCATAACTCAAAAATCGAAAAATTTGAGTTAACATCACTAATATATCGGAAATAATATGTTTGATCAACTGACAAAGTGTTATATCCGAAGTTTTAACATTTCACGCAGCATCGCAATAGATGCCTTTCGCTCTAATTACATATCCTATTGCGTCGTATTTGCAACAACGTATTATCTCAGTTGTGCGTCGGCTTTTGTGTGGTTAACATCGTGAAGTTCTCTAGAAAAGTGTCATATTTCGTTTTGTGACAATATTAATAAAAGGTAAGTTCACTTTTATATCTCTTTCCCTATCGTGTATATTGCTTTATTTTAAGATATGACGTTGTGCATGTAAAAATTTGAGTGAATTCCTGTAGTGTTTTGAGTGTTATGACGTTTTTGCAGAAAATAATAATTTTTATTTCTGTACTATTTTGTCTTGAAACACTATTACAAATAAGATTTATTGGTGAAGCAATAGTGTATTAAAGAACTATTCACTGTTATGACATTCTTGCACTAAATATATTTTAAGTATCAATTATTTGCTATGAATCATTTCCATTTATGTCAGTATTGTTGTCATTTCCAATCAAAAAATAATGGAAACGAATTCTCGATCCGCCAAAATGGTGGGAATGGCCTTAAAAAAACAAGATGGAAAGGGTAAAGTATGCCAGATAAAAAGTACATCAACAGTGAATTTTGTTGAAATGAAATCAGTCTCATTAAGTTCGAGCTCATTTTCTGAGGATGATGCCGATTCCGTACGTGATACCACATACATTCCACCCGATATTGTCAGTAAGAGTAACAGTCACTGCGAACCAAATTCAACATCAGACAGTTCTGAGGCTAACACAACCGGTGTCGAAACTCCGATGATTTTAACGAGTCCACTAAAAAAAGGAGTAAAGCGTAAACGAAATGAGAGTAATTGGGTAAGAAATGTAAACAAAAAGTTGAGAAATAGTGGAAAAGAATACAAAATGAGGCCCACTTTACGGAACTGTGCTTTGAAGACTTCTTTGGTATGAAGGCTTTAGCAACTGAAATGGGACTACAAAATATGGCACAGGTAAAAATTTCCACAGTGGTTGTTCTGCAAGTTCGGCGCGATTCACCAACACCATTTTCTTTAAAACATCTTATAACGAAACCTAATTTAAGGTGGCAAATAATATCATTAAAAAGAAAAACATGAAG
Source organism: Anastrepha fraterculus (assembly GCA_037575425.1). Lineage (NCBI taxonomy): Eukaryota > Metazoa > Arthropoda > Insecta > Diptera > Tephritidae > Anastrepha > Anastrepha fraterculus. The sequence continues at coordinate 12,103 of JAYXIM010013080.1, read as the reverse complement.
GATATTACAATGACAAGAGCATTTTACACAAAACCTTAGATAGCGGACCGCAAAAAAAAAGATCTGCTAGAATTGATACAGAAAAATCACATTCCTAAGTATTATAGACCTTTTTACGAGCAATTGTAATCCTTATTCAATTCATTTTTTTATTTAAAATGAATATTATTTTTTACGTGAATTTATGTTTCTTTATTTTTGTACCTGAAGTAATATGTTAATTTTTATTTTACAATAAAATATGCAATGAAAGCAATAAATTTTATTTAATATCCATATTTTTTCTCTTATAATGTTTAGTAAGGTGTAAATATAATACAGTCACAAGTCAGAATTTCCAAAAGTTGTTCAGCTATAAAACTTTTTGTTATTTGCAGTAACGTCACAATTTTAATTATGTCAGACCATAAAACCTATTTTTGCAGCAACAACGTCATAAGAAAAACTCGGAGTACTTTTGAGCCTACAGAAAAAAGTCCATTATACATTTCAACCTTTAATTTACATATACGTCTTAACCAGATGCTATTTCAGCAAAATTGACCATAATCTTCTTTTCATATACAATTTTAATATATATAAAACAATTTAAAAACTGAAAAATGCGTCTCCTGTAAAATCACAATTTTTGAGTTATGACGACGTTGCAGCAAATGAGCGATATATATAAAAAAAAAACAAATCAATATAAAAGATTATTATTATTATTATTAGAAGGCCACAATGCACTGCGACCAGAATTGATCTATTGCGCAAGGCCTATTTTTGTAACCCTAGAGTTTTAAGCTTTTTACAAATTTTAGCACAACTTTGGGTTTGTTGTTCCAAAGATTGCATGCAGATACTACGGTACCACCAAGGTGGTGAAGTCTTAGTCTGCCTAATGCAGGACATTCACAAAGCGCACGTTCTGAGCGCTCTATGCCCACTTCGCAAAAGCGGTAACATTGGTCTCAGATAGACCAATATTATTTAAATGATACTTCAGGCAGCAGTGACCTGTAAGATATCCTGTTAAAAGACGCAGATCTACTCTGCTTAGTGAGAGTAGCGAGTCAGATATTCCTTTGCTGTGACTTAGAAATTGTTTGTCTTGACGCTGAACGGCAGATAATAAGATAAAAGATACAAAAAAAATATTTAGAATATTAAAAAAAATATTTAAAAAAATATTAAAAAAAATGTTTAAATCAAATATTTAAACAAAAAATATTAAAAAAAAATATTACAATAAATATTAAAAAAATACTAAAAAAAAAATATAAAAAAATACTAAAAAAAAAATATAAAAAAATACTAAAAAAATATATAAAAAATGTATTAAAACAAAACAAAACAGTAAATTATAAAAAAAAAAAAACCAAGAGTATTAGAAAAACAAAAATTATTGAAAAATTAAACAAACAAATATCAAAGAATATATAAAAAACACTAAAATGAATTAATAAAAGCAATATACAAAAAAAAAAAAAAACAAATACAAAAATATATATATAAAATAATTAAAAACAAGATATATATAAAATAAAAAATTAAAAACAAAATATGTATATGAAAAAAAAAAAAATTAAAACAAAATGGTATATAGAAAAAAAAATAATAAAAGCAAACACGACAAAAATAAAAAATAAAAAACAAATGAAACAAGAAAACAAACTACTAGCGAGAACACCGGCTTTAAAAATTAAAATAGTTTCTTTAATGAGATACCGTTAATAGAAATTTTTATGAAGACCAACCGAGCATCAACTCAGCATATTTATCTCAAAAATCTTTGATTTCCCGGATTATGACTCTATTCCAGTAAAACAAACAGTTTAGAATAAGTAAAATTGTAAAAAAAAATGCAAATTAATATTATCGTTGTGGAAAAATAAATAAAAAAAGCCATTCGCCCAACGTGGGGCTCGAACCCACGACCCTGAGATTAAGAGTCTCATGCTCTACCGACTGAGCTAGCCGGGCACTTACCAACGAGGTGGCAAATGTGCTTTAACACTACTAGCCCCCATTTCTACTACCTACATAATTCTCTTAAACGGCACGATCACATAAGAGAAGCTGGTTAGCTCTTTTACATTTGTGAGAGAGAGAAAAATTATGAAGAATTAATTTCCAAAAGCCAAAACAAGAGAAAATAGATTAAATAAAAAATAAAATATGTAATTATTTACAACAAAACTGACAAATTTTGCTCTTCTGTTTTCACACGTACACAACAAAAACTGCGCTGCTTTAACACATTCATGCATACATTAGTGTGCTCTACAGAGCAGTGATGCCGACGCTTATTATTATGCGGTGATCTGCTCAACCGTGTTGCCGTTTTGTTTACTTTGAACCAAAGTGGGTTATTTATTTTTGTTTTCAGAAGCATTTGGGTTATTTGGCTATTTGTTACTATTTGGCAAAAATTCGTAAAAGTGCATAGTTGAAATTGTTTAACTATATTGAATTGCACATTTTCATTTCACACTTTGGCAACATTTTTATACAATGAATTGTATCGCATTCTTTGGCATTGTCAATTTTCTATCGAATGGTTGACAGAAATGAATCGCAATAATTTTTGAATCTGCAAAAATGAGTGAGTAGGCTCAGAACGTAAGTTTTCGAATCTTACAGGTGATAAGACTAAGCCTCAAAATAAATTGAAGATAAAAACTTTTCACGACAAACTGCTTTCAAAGGAACTTGCTAAAAAGTAATTTAGTGGATGAAATATGGACCCCTCGGAATGGTTTACATTTTGAACTTCGCGCAAATATTTCTTTTTTCATTTCATTTAAACGAATTGTTTTTTATAATTTTGTATTTAAATATTTGATAACTTAGAAATTATAAAATATACATATACCTACATAAAAAAACATGAATTTACTTTACCTTAAAAATGGATTGGAAACAAAATTTTTATAGTACACTATCCTGTATTCAAAATTCTGTATTGCAATATTCTACTTTATAAACTTTTTTACGACAAAGTGGTGTATTTCAAAATTCTGTGCTACCACATTCGAAGAAAACCGTATGGATAACGAATGAAGGGACCTACAGCTTAAGTCGACCTAGAACGACAAATGGCTTTATGAGGAGCTTTTTCATGGTAGAAAAATACATTCGGAGGCTTGCCATTGTCTGCCGAGGGGCCAGCGCTATTAGAAAAAAAACTATTTCTATTATTACCATCAAACCCGGAATGCAGGTAGTTACAGGAGCCTACATGGACTACAGGGTTTGATTGAAACGTAATGAGCCTTATTTTTTTAAGCAGTTTTATTAAACCTTTTGGCTTATACAACTAATATTCTTCAAAATAGGACCCTTGAGCGTCAATACACCGCTGGAAGCGGTCCCTCCACTGCAGGAAACCTTTTTTAAACTTATCCGCCGGAATCGCGTTCAATTCGGCTGTCACAGTTTTTTGGATCGCCTCGATGGAGTCGAAACGCCTCCCCTTCAGCTTTCTTTTCAGGCGCGGGAACAAGAAGAAGTCCGGAGGGTACAGGCCTGGGCTGTAGGGTGGGTGGGGAAGCACCCGAACTCCCATCTTGGCCAATGCAGAGGTGCAGAGGAAGGCGGTGTGCGCCGACGCATTGTCGTGATGAAGGGTTGGTCGCTTGGCAGACGCTCCGCGCGGGAAGGCTCATTACTTTTCAATCAAACCGTGTATATTGTCTCCGCTATGCCTGAAATATGAGTTTACAAATTTTCCAATTTTGAGTTAATGGGTTGACTTGATTAACCTTTAGTTTTTCCACGAAAACCCAGAATACTATGCGTACAAGAACCGCAAATAAGTTTTTATATCAGAAACTTAACCTTCTTATTTTCATTTCCCAACATTTGCATTTTCACATGTTCATGTTTATGGCATAGGGGGACGATACGTTTTAACATCGATACATTATTGTTGAGCTGCTTATTATTTTCACTTCGCTTTGAGTTTTTATCAATACTAATTTTGTTATTGGAGACGTAACATAATTTTTTTTCCTTTACAGTACTTTAAAAATACATAATTATGGTTGAAAATAAATTTTTGTACACAATTTTAATATCCCGGATATTATTGTAATTTTACATTATTTTGCCTTTTAAGAAATTTGAAGCCAAAATCAATTTAGGCTGTTAAAAATTGCTTTAAAATTTTTTCAAAAGTCAGGACTGCTCTCCTTAAAAATTAATTCTTGAATATAATTTCAAACTTTTATATTTCCATACATAATAATAAATTTTCTTTTAATTGAAATTTAAACTTCAATTTATTAACATTGAAATTTCAATTTATTAAAAATTAAGTTTCAATTTATTATTTAATAAATTCTTATTTTGTCATTGAAAACATAACATAATTTTGTTTTTTGCACTGCTTTAGGAACTACAGAAATATGATCCCAAATAAATTTATACGCAGAATTTCAATACACAGAATATTAATTTTACAAAATTTTGTCTTTAAAGATTTTTTAATACACAGAATTAGGAGCCAAATCAATTTAGGCTGTTTAAAATTTCTTTTATATTTTTTCCATAATTTGTTTCCAAAAGAATATTGTAATGCAGAATTTTGGACTGCTCTCCTTAACGGTCCGTTGGGCACCCGGGCTTGGCCAGACGGGCTTTTCCAACTTTGGACGTTAATTCAACATCATATTTCTATTATAGCTAACGACTTAAAGTTACTGGTAGCTTCCTAATATTAAATTTTCTATCGATTTATGGATATAACCTTTTAAAATGGATCTTCGAATAGGACAAAAAAGGCTAGACGTGGGTGTCAAGCGAAGATTTTAAAAGAGGTGTGCAACGGAGAGTTAAATTTTAATTCTTCAATGTAATTTTAACCTAAAAAAAAAATTAATTTTCATTTAATTAATTTTTTGCTTTCTAATTCTAACTAAAATGTTAATAAAAACTCTAAGCAAGAAATTAAGTGAATTAAATTACCTATCGCTTATTTACTTCGATAGCCTTTAAACTAACAAAAAACAAAAAAAAAAAAGTTGAGAAAAACCACTTAAAAATTTTATTTTTATCTCCCTATATACATATATAGCCATGAATTTTTCACCAGCATGAAATAAAAGCTTTTTGGTAATTTCAGAATAATTATCTAAAAAAAAAATCTTTTTTTTTCTGGGGATTATGACACTATTGAAGTGAAAGTGCGAAATATTAAAAATTTACTGCTTCAAAACACTCTCGACATCCACTTCTTCACCTAATAAAAAAATCCCCTTTTCTTTACAATTTGCAACTCAAATACGTTGACAACACTGTTTGCATTCGACGTGTGAGCGATTTGTTCTCTTCGTTCTCCCATCGTTTAACAAATTGAAATGCGTGACTGTGTGAATTTCAGCCAGCGCTGATTTACTTACTTACATACACACAAACATACGTCAAATAAATATACCAATGAAACCAAATAAATACACAGCTGTAGCTGTATTCCATATTTCACTTCTACTCACATCTTTGATACGATCGCGATCCTTTTTACGTGCCGCCTTAAATGCTGGCGGATCTTGCTCAGCCTCCAAATCCACAGACATAAATTCATCCAGAGTCAGAGCGCTAGATGGAGTGTCGGCGAATTCAATCAATCGCTTGCGTACGGTAGATTCGTGTATTTTCACAATGCCAACAATATCTAAAATCGTACGGCTGAATTCGTGCATGCGTGCGGCAATCAAAAGTGCTAGAAGAATTCAAGATTTTATTTTATAAGTAGATTAGTAATTATATTTTCTATTTTGTGCATATAATGATTTTTTTATCTGGAGCTGCTTCATATTTAATTATAAAAAAGAGAATTGCCGCCCGAGCAGGGACTTGAACCCTGGACCCTTGGATTAAAAGTCCAATGCTCTACCGACTGAGCTACCCGGGCACATAGAATACTCGTATTTTCTATTTGTTAAGAACGATCGGCAATGAGTCACAACAGTTCAATGATATTTGATTTGAAATGTGTTTGTTGAATTTTGGAATTTGTAAAATATTTACTATACGAGTATTCATTTATAAATAGTCATATAAAATATTTGAAAATTTGCGCTTTTCCTGAATCAATGTTTATGATAGAATTGATGAATGCAGAGAAATACCGCGTGATGGCCGGTTTTTAGCTTTTTGTTTGTTGATGAATTCAATTCTTTATTATAGATTTATTGACAAACCAAAATATTTTCAGACTAAAATCTTCATCATAACAGGGTAATTCACAATTAAGTGCAAATGGCATCATTGCATTTATAAATTGTGATTGCAAATAAAAAAAATCACACCATAATTAATCCCAATAGGATTCTACTAACTGTACCAAATTTTGCGTAATTTGATTTTAGAAATTGTATGTAAAAATATATTCATCCAAAGTATGAATCTATACCAGCTTTATTCGATGCCTCGAATTGCAAAAACATCGTAATTTCGGATGCTTCGATATTTTTTCTGCTGTCTGAAACTCATTTATGTCCAGTTCACTTTATAAGTATACATATATATTTTTTCCACCATAGTTCCTATGTTAATAAAGGATCTCACTTTCTATAAGGTGGTCAATCTCGCGTTTGGAATTTGATTTAATTCGGCTATACATTTCCTCCAATATCGATGGAAGAAATCAAATAAACGATAAAACTTATGAGTGATAATAAAGCAGTCGAACCTGTTCAAATTATAAAGTTAATAAATGAAAATAACCTCAACGTTAGGGTGTCCCAGGCTACAAGGGGGAATTTTTTTTTCGGAATTTCAATACGCATACCCTTTATTTTTTTTCCATTTGACTCTAAAAACTTAAATATAAAATATTATTGAGATCGGATGTCATTAACCCGTGCCGACTTGATGTCAAACTTTAAGTTTAAAAGTTAGTATGAAAGCTATAGGCTCACAATAGAGAAAAGTTTAATTAAATTTTTAGATTAATTAAATAAATAAAAATAAAACACATATTTCGTATTTATTTTCTTTTTATTATAAAAGGGACATCAATCATCGAATTTTCTTTTCAAAGTTTGCTTTTTACAGTCGGGATATACCTGTCTGCGTGGGCTTGTAGTTACTTGACTGATTTTCGCTTCACACGCCTTTAAGTACTTGTTCGTAAACGTGATGACGGCAAGCAAAAATAAGCACTTCTCTACCCAGTTTTTGTTCGAGAAGCACACATGCTCCATTTATGCGGCCTGTGTTAGAAACAGTAGTATCACAACAGAGAATCTGCGCTTTGTCTTCAAGGTTCCAGTTCGTAATAGCATCCCAAACTGCGTCTGCCTGTTCCCTTCCTGTCGAGCTATCCAATTTCGGAACAGCAATAATTTGTTCTTTATTATCGTACGTAATAAATACCGGTAGGCGTTCTTCTTTACTTTTACGTAAATCTAGAGCTGGCAACAGTTTTCCGTCCCAGTGGACAGTTACCGTGTCCGGGACCTTGTTGTGAAAATCAATTTTTATAGCTTCAGCCCGTTCTTTTCGCATTTCCGTACGAACTCTATGGATGGAGCACTTGCTTATAGGGAATTCATCCGTATTGTGCCCCAGAGTCTCAATAGTAGCTTCAATTATAAAGACAGAATCCCTCACACTTAACTGACACCTGTCTAATGCGGCAACTAACTTGGGAGTTATGATATTTTTCCGCATAGAAGTTTTATCGGGCTGAGAGGAGGCTTCTCTTGCGCTGGGCCTATTTTCTTCTAATTCTATTATTTCAGAATCAGAAGATGACTTTTCTAGTGGTGGTTCACAAGATGATGTTGATGGTGCTAATGATGAAAAATTTTTACCACTTCGCTTTTCCTCCTCGATGATTCTAAGGCGCGTCCTTTCCTCTTTTTTTGTTAGTTTTTTGTCCACTCCGGCTAAGTGACCGGGCCGACCTGGTTCTCTTTGGCGATGGAAGAAGATCTTATCTTCATTTATTTTAATCGATTGAAGAGTATTGGCATGTGCGATGTCAAACAAATTGTTTAAGTTTGAAACAAACTCCTGTCGACGCTGTTCAAACACTTCTTGAGTTTTTTCGCATTTTTTTGCAATTCTCTCCAAACTTGGTATAAGTTAACTAGTTTCTTAACACAGTTAGATATTGATCTGGTCGGTATACGTGCCTTTTCCCAATAAATAATACACTCACGAATTGTGAGATTAGCACTTTCACTGACACTTAAGTTCACTTCACGAATATTATAGAACAAAACTGCCAGTACTTGCCCGTTAGAGGGAAGTTTAGAACCGGTAATTTGATGTTTTACGTCCCCTATTAAAAATATCTCCTTTTTGGAACTTCGTAACTCCACTGACATGTTGACTACATGAAAAAAACGCGATTACTAATATAACAAACAAGTAATTACACGCAATCAATCCGACAGTTCGCGCGCGCCGTACTATACAAGTACCGTGCCGAGTTGCCGTGATTCTAAATAGACGAAACTTTGTTTTTAGATGTTTTGAGACCATTCAAACAAAATAAGAGGGTATGCGTTAAAAAAAAAAACACTTTAATTTTTTTGGGACACTCTACTCAACGTACTTTAACAAAAATTTAATTACATCTACGATACTGGGCAATTGAAACAGGATTGGGTTAAATCAACTTTCATAACACTACCAAAGGAATTAAACGCGAAAAAATGTACTAAATCCAGATTAATCTGTTTAATGAATCATTCACTAAAAAATTTCCCTAAAATAATACACAAACGTATACAGGGTCCGGCACTCGAAGTGTAACCAACTTCAGACCGCACGGGCATCAGCTGTCTGTTAGTTGGCTAAATGACAGTCCAGAGTATTGTTTACAAGCGCGCGGAAGAATTTTGCCGACAGTCAACGCCGAAGGTGTCAAAAAAAAACCATTCCATCTAAATTGACCCGCCCTAATATACATTCTTGCAAAAATTATTCATTTAAAAAGCGCTGGAATGTTGGTGCAACTGACATCTATAGTGTCGTAGAGTTTGTGCGTGATCTGTCAATGCCAAGCTTGTTTTTGGCATTTAATTATATCAGTCAACCGCAGGTGTGCTTTGCGATTTTCACTATGGATAAAAATATTGAACAAAGAATTTGTCTTAAATTTTGTGTTTTGAACGGGATTTCGTGTGCCGAATTGTTGAAAATATTGCAGAAATCCTATGGCGAGTGTATTTTATCAAAAACACGGGTCTACGAGTGGTATAAGGCTTTTGCAGAGGGTCGAGATGTCGTGTAAGATTTGCCTCGATCTGGTCGCCCATCAACGTCTCCAATGGATGAAAACGTCGACCAAAAGTAAAAGTCAAGGAAATGGTGCTGGAAAACTATCATTTAAGTTTGGGGGAGGTAGCTCTTGACTTTAGCGTATCTCACGAATCAATTTGCGACATTTTACACCATCGATTGGGCATGAGAGCCGCTGTTCGACTCGTTCCAAGAGAGTTGAATTTCTTTCAGAAAATTCATCGGAAGAGGGTGGCTGAAGACATGCTTGAGCAAGTTTATCGAGCACAACATCGCATCATAACACGTGATGAGATGTGGGTATATATGAGTTTGACATGCAAACCAGTCAACAGGCGGCTATCCGCATGAGCAAAAACCCAAAAAACCACGTCAAAGTCAGTCAAAGTGAAAGCCATGCTACTCGTTTTCTTTGATTATCATGGCGTTGTGCACTCGGAATTCATTCGAAATGGTCCTACGGTAAATAAAAACATATTATTTGGAAGTTATGCGACGTTTGAGAGAGAATGTGCGTAGCAAACGACCCAATTTGTGAAAAGAAAACTCATGGATCATGCACCATGATAACGCACCGTCTCACAAGGCTCATGTTGTGAACATTTTTTTCATGTGTGCCGTTGCAAAGACGCGGTTAGTTGATATTTTTCAACATTACAACTACCGCTCCAACCTTTAATTGAAGATTGTGAAGTGGCAATCCTGGTAAATCCAGCGAGTTTAAAAATTCAGGCGGATAGTTGACGACATCATCTTGGTTTGTAGCCGAATCAACTGATTTATATATCCTCAATTCGCCTGTAATTTGTTCTTGAATTTCGAAATTTAATTCATTTACATCTACGACACGCATATTCTTGCTTAAGCGTAATACCTTGACATGTTTCCACAAATTGGAGGACTTTAAATATGCATTGAGTTCGTCAGCTGGCGTTGATCGTGGAATCACTGGCAATGTTTGACGAAGATCTCCTGCTAATAAAATCATTGCACGACCAAATGGGTTATGATTGCTCCGTAGATCTTGTAAAATATGTTCGTCTTCTGTTGTTCTTAAAATATATTTGGATTTGTTCAGCTCTGCATGATTATTCTTAGAATTTATTTAACTATTTGTGAATGAAATCAGTCCTTAACTATATAGTTCTGAAACTAAAACAAAAGAAAGAATATTGCGAGGCCAATCAAATCTATAACTCTTAAATTTTTTGACTTTTCAATTTGGGCGGGTTCACGATATTATCACGTTTGTGTAAACGCATTAGATCCTCCAACGCGAACGCGCACACATACACGAACGCGTATTATTTGTATGGGAAAAAGAAAAGCGCTGCTTTAGGGGTTTCCCGGAAATTATTCTAATTTTTCTCGCCGTACAAACCATCCTTGGACTTCAAGGAACATTTTAAAAAAAGAATTGTTAAGATTGGTCCATGCGTTGTTGAGTTATGCGCTTACCAACACATTTTGCGATTAATTTTTATATTATAGATTATATATTTTATGACTTGTTCAATAGAGCATTTTTTCTTTGTCCTACTGAAAATAATTACCCAAATACGTTTATTTTTCTCGCATTAAGAAAACGACCTTTACTGATATATAATGTGAATAGGGACGTATAGTTTGCCGCAAGTCGTAGGTACGAATTCTTAGCTGAATGATATGTAAATGTTTAAGGAATCAGAAAATATGCTTAAAATTCCAGAAATTTGTGATAAAGCCAAGCCTATAAGAGAAGGCTTTTAAGTATGCAAGTATGCAGTTAATTTTAATTAAAGTTCCTATACAAAACAACCGGTAATGCCATCGATTTCAGCCCATCAAGCTTTGATAAAAATAGATTTAAGCGACTTGCTAGGAATATATGCACATATACATAAGTATGTAGTATATGTATGTGTGCATAGGTGTGATTTAATTTTATTTATGTACATACATACATACACGTGCATGTGCATGCATTCACTCAATTAAATTCACCGTCATCAACTTACCAGCGCCACATAAACCGGTCGGTCGGCGACCTGAGTGTAGCGAATCCTTTTTCATGCGTTGAACGATGCGTAACGCTGTCATGGAGACCTCGTGGGTTTTGGCGCCGAATTGCAGCTTGTTTGCGAAGCGCATGATATACAAGCAGGGATCTAGAGGAGAGAAGAAGAAGAGTGAGTGGTGAGGTGAGTTCAACAGATGGAGAAATAAATAAATAAAGCAGATTTTATATTTGTATTGTGAATGTGTGTGTGGGTGTGAGTGTATACAAGAAATACAGCAATACGGAAGTTGCGGAGCCTTGAGCACGAAAAACGCACAATAACAACAGACAAACGAAAAAAAAAAAAAATAATAAATAAACAAAAAAAAAATAATAAATAAACAAAAAAAATATAACAAAAAAACAATGATAGCCAGTTATTTGCGTTATGGCGTTATACAGCATGAATGATTAAGCAATTTTTCGACATTTTTTTTATTGAAGTATTCTGCTATACTTCTTTTATTGAAGGGGATTCACAGCTTATATGTATTTATTTTTTATATAAATATTTTATAATTTTATGAAACCGTACATGCATCAAACATCTGTTCAACATCTTGCGAATCGTAAGACCTTTTTATAAAATTTAAAATTATGAGTAAACCTTTCTTAGACTTAAGAAACACAAAATTATGAGTAAACCTTTCTTAGACTTAAGGGGTAACACCACTGTACACGCGTAAAATAAACACGATTTTTAAAGAATTTTTTTGTATAGAAGGAAAGGGAAAACAATCACTCTGATTTGGGAAGTTATTACTTATATACTTAAATACAAAACTACATAGTTTGATCGAAAAATTTTACAAAATGGCGGCATTG
>JAYXIM010013078.1:0-22219 GCA_037575425.1 Anastrepha fraterculus | reverse complement strand
CGGTCGAAAACTTAGTAGTGTAACAAATTGTAAGAAAAATTTTCATAAAACTTTTATATGATGGTGATTTTATTTTTATTTTTACATGGGGTTTTATTTAGTATTTAAATTAGTATTTTGTTGCATGCCCCTTATTCTTTATTGCAGCACAAAGGCGTTGCATTGAGGCAACACGTTTTTTGGCATCTTTCAATCGAAATCGACTCCCGTATTAGATGTTGGCTTGCGTTGGGCTACAGCCTCCTCGACATCAACCCAAAATTTTTCAATGGGGTTTATGTCTGGTGACTGTGGCGGCCATTCCATTACGTTGATCTGACTCTCTTCAAACCATCTCTTAGCAACTTTGCACGTGTGTTTGGGGTCGTTGTCTTGCTGGAACGTTCAAACAAGCGGCATTTCGTCTCTGGCATATGGCAGCATGACGTCCTTGAGTATATCAACATAGGAAGCGCCAGTCATCATTTCCTTAACCCAATGAATAGGGCCCATACCTAGTCAAGAAAAGCATGCCCAGACCATAATGCTAGAACCACCATACTTTATTATTTTTGTTGTATACCTTGGCTGCTATTCGATGTTAGGTGGCCGTCATACATATTATCGCGATCTCTATCCACCATACAAGACAATCTTCGACTCGTCCGACCATAAAATGTTGCGCCATTTGGTCGAAGGCCAATTTATATGTTCTTTGGCGAATCGAAGTTTCTTTTCTACATGCGTTTTTTTGTCAACAACGGTACTTTTCTTGGACTGTGGGCACCCAGGTCGTGCTCGCGCAAACGCCGACGAACAGTCTCAACGCTCGAAGATACTTTCAAGGCATCTTTTATCTCAGTAGCAGCTGCAAATGGAAACTGCTTTGAGTATCTGACGATAGAGTTTACTCCTCTTGCCGACATTGCTAGCTTTCTTCCACGCTTTTTGCCACTTGGTTTGTACTTGATGGCATGACGTACCATTGTTGGTGAGCAACCAATGATATTTTGCACTTCCCCATAAATTTTTCCATTAGCAATCAATTTTTTTATGAGGGCGCGTTTTTTTTTTTGGGGTGTGCAATATTTCCTACTGGACATTGAATGAGGAATAATAAATATGTTTGCCATTAGCTACAGAATATACCTGTAAACGGCCATATTTTCCCTGATTTTCATTAAAATTATTTAAAATGAAAAAGTCAATATATTTTTTTCAAAATTGGCATACAGTTTATTTATGCATTAAAATAATATACAATTTTTTTTTATTATAATCATTTAAAATTTCGGATGTACACTTAATGCTTCCAGGGCTTCTTAATCGGCGGGCATTGTAGCATCGGCGTCAGTGACCTGAGTACAAAAAACCAAACATTATTTTGTTTATTAATGTCGTAATTTCTATATAAAAAAATTCGCTGAATAAAATGCTTTCAAAAAAATGAATTTTGCGGCGAATTTTCTTACTATTTTTGCTTCGAAAAAATTATTTTTTCGAAAAATTTTCGAAAACTTGTAAATTCAGAAAGTAATCTCATAAAAAAGATGGAGGAAGATCGGTCACTAACTTTTCGAGTTATCGTGTACGCCAATTCGAAAAATATATTTAGTTTTGAGAAAAACGCATCTATAGTTTGAATATATGAAAATGCAACCTCTCCCAGCGCTCGAACGCAAAGAATAGAGTCGTCGGTTGACGATCTATAATATAAGAAATACTTTAATTTATGTTCTAAAAATTTTTTGACATATTCTTAAAGGATTATATTAACATTTTATGAAAAAAAAGTTTTTTTTTCGAAATTTTACAGGTATCGGTCCCTTAAGGGGACCGCAGTTATGAAGCAAATAAAAGACGGGTTGTCAAGGATTTATCCTGAAGAAACTTCAGAATATTTTAATTTGAAAATTTTTGGCGGTTATAAAAGCATCCTTCAAGAACGTAACAAAATTTTTTATTTATGAAAATGTTGATTATAGAGCGCGCTGCAGGCGATTTCTGGAATCTCCTTTAAAAAAAGACGATTTACGGTGTACATCGTAACTCAGGATTGGATTATCTGAAATCAAAAAACCAAACAAATTTTGTTAATATATTAGATTATCTAGTAATTAATCGTTCGGCTAATCAAAATAGTGAATTTTCACAAAATGGCAGCTTTTAAAAGAAATGATTTCGATTTTTACGTTAAAATTTGGCCGTAAATTGATTATAAAATGGAAAATAAGTATCAGATTTACAAAAGGAACGATTAATTACTAGAAAATGTATCTTTAAAGATTGAGTTAAAACGGTTGACCGATCAAACAAGCCGTTTTCGAGATATCGTGTACACCGACTTGAAAAATGCCGTTTTGAAAAAAACACGTTTAAAGTTTCAATACCTACCTTAAAACGTGCCGAGGCATCTCTACATATTTAGGTATAACTCCGAAAGTATTGCTTAGATCTACTTCAAATTTCGTGCGTATACTTTTGAATATACATATGTACATTACAAAAATGCAATAAAAAAAAATCGATTTTTTTGAAAGTCATAACTGCGCATAACCCCTTAAATAAACTTATCTCACCGTTGTTTTTTTTTTTAATTTTCACAAAGATAGTGGCGATAATATTCATTTTTCACACACTTTTTCACGCACTACTCAGATTTTCGACTGACTAAAAAGGCGTTGCAACTAAAATTGCATGCAAAATTAACGAAACCAACAGGTTAAGTTTAACAAGTGATTGCATAACTTGAAGCCGACTTCTTAATCTAACGGATGTTACAGTGGATGGCGAAAAATTGTTCTGGTATAAAAAAAAAACGTGGCCACTTAAATATAATGAGCCATAAGCACTACTAAGATTCTGACCACAACTGTATTAATATTTCAATAAAAAATGTTCGAATGCTTAGTAATATTTATAACATCTTATTTTTATTTAATTGCCATTTTTTTTTATTAATTCCATTTACTAATTATAAATAACAATTAATTTTTTTTTTTCATTGCAGGAGGAAGAAGAACGTCAGAAACGTGAAGAACTGCGCGTCAAAGAGTTGCGGAAACTCACAACATTTAAAGCACGACCAAATCCCTTTAAATAGGCTCCCGTAAAAGTCCACTAATACATGCATGCATACACCAATACATAAAAATGATTTGAACGCCAGAGAATAGAAATAAAAAAATCGAAGCAAATACTTCGCAACTTAAATGAAAACCTATTATAAAGCAAGAAATATAAATAGCAGCCAAGAAATCGAAGCATACTTAAATAAATATCACTTTGAACAATAAAAAATATTAAATATCACTTTTATATCGAAATGTAACAACGTTTTTATTATCACTTATTATTATGATTACTATTATTATTACTATCATTATTTCTAACTTGTAATAATTTTTCGGAATATACATACATACATATACATATATAATTACACACAATTTATAACAAAATGTTAACGTAATAAATAATAACTATTTAAATACAATTAAAAAAAACAAAAAAAATCTTCAAACTCCGCATGAGATGGCCACAATAAAGCAAATATTAAAATAAGACAACACAGCATATACATATATACATACAAACATACATACATACATCTATATATGTACATAAATACATCAAATGTGTGTACGTCGGTTTAAGTTATATTTTGTAAAGAAAAAGTAATCCCTGCGCGTTATGTCAACCAAGATTTGATTGCTAGTTGCATAAATCTATCACACATACACATGTACGTATGTGTTTACATATTTACTAACCCATAAAAGCAGTTATCGTCTTGGCAGTTTATTTAGGAAATTCGTTGTCCTAAATCGGGGCCAATTGTTAGTAAAAACTAAAACATTTCCAAATGTTGTCTCTTATTTTCCAATCTATGTTTCTTTGAGTGTCAGTAATTACCCATTTGGTTTTTATTGTTCGGATGCGTATCGATTATCGATTGTAGTTTTAAGTAATTTTAAATGTTTTCCTTCGTTTACGTATTACAATTGAAAAAAGCTGTGTATATTGCAAAAAATTTCGTCCTCTTAACCACTGAAGGTACTGTGACTTTGTGTGTGTCTAGTAAGAAAGTCAAGTTTAAGATCATCGCATATTATACATATTTTTCAGTTTGTTTCTATTTCCCTATAGACCTTTGTTTTTTTTTTCTTTATAGACTATGGAATTAAAAATTCATAATAAAATTACTAATTAAATAACTAAATTCGTATAAATAAAACAAATTATTTTTACACAAAATCGCCGTGTTTAATTTAAAATTTTGGTAGCAAACGGATTTGAAATTCTCATTCAATGCATCGATTTGAACGACAGGCGGCGCGCGTACACACGTCAATCGGTTCTACATAACCGGGCCATGAAGCAATAATTAAAGGTGATGTAAGTAGCCTAATTTCACCCTGTGTTAGCCATCTTGAAGCTACTTAATAAATCCGTGTTGTCCTCTTGGAAAAGCTACTTTTTATGTCAGAGCAAATTCGAAAGAAAAAGTACTCAAAAGCGTAGAAATTAAAACTTTTGCTGAAAAAGTTAGCAGGCAATACTGTTTTGCCTATTCCATTTTGCTTAGACTTTCGCATCTTTCAATTTCAATTTCAATTTATTTGATTTTTTTTTTCAAACACGAAACGCGCTGCATTATTTAAAGCGATTTGCAATTTTTGCTTCGAATTATTATCAAGCCTGCAATATACTAATTCAGCGTATGATACATGAGGAACAATGAGTAATCTAACAAGTTTTAATTTAACTTTACGCATCGGAACAAACCTATCAAATAGATAGTTGACTAAAGCATTGAAATGTTGCAGTTTTTCATCCACTGTTGTGAATAACCGACACATATTCCAATTAAGCTCGGCAGCCTCCTTATTTAAGAGATCATGCTGAATAAGCTTAAAGTCTCTAAAAAATATCTACTTTACTTGATTGTGTTTGTTGAACTGGATGTTGTAAGATAAGAATATCAACTCGTGGTCGGAAACTCCAGCCATAGGAAGCTGATCAATATGACTGACGTAATCTCTGTCACTGACGCAAAATACATCCAAAAGACTTGCTTTGCAGTGGGGTGCAAAGCGAGTAGCATATTCATTGATTAAGGAAATTCCTAATGATTGGAAACTATCTATCAAACTCCTGGAAGAAAAATTATCACAAAGAAGGTCTACACTTAAATCACCACACACAATAATATGTTCATAGGAGATGTGGAATTCCGCTAATTTATCAAATATCACTGAGAGGTCATTTCTATTGCTAGGGTTGTAAATGCATGCAATAAGACATTTGGTATTGTTATCATAAAATTCAACAAAAATGTATTCGACTTCTTGAAAATGATCTGATCTACAGATCTCTTTCCATTTAAAATTATTTTTAAAATATAAAGCAATGCCACCTCCTCGAGTCTTCGTAGTCCTATCACATCTAATAATAGTGTAGTCGCACAGGGAATATACATTATTATCAATATAGTCTTTAAACCATGTCTCTGTAATACATATTAAGTCAATGCTCAAATTATCAAAAACAAAATTTAGATAGTCAATTTTTTCAGCATTCAAACTTCGCGCATACAACTGACAGACCTTAAACCCATTGTAGCGATTACAAATGAGTTTAAGCAATCCTCTTGCATGTTCTTTGTCTACTTGTTTTGCTATTGCATTACACATTGACAGTTTATGGTTGGGAATATACGCAAGGTGAAGGAGTTTAAATAAAGCAAGGGGATAATGAGATAGATAGGAATGAGATCAAAATAAAAAAGATTACATTATAAAGCCAAGAATATGAAAAGTAACAATGAGATGAACGAAATAGAAATGGTACTAAAATAAAAATGATTGCAAAGCAAAGAGTTTGAAAAACATAAATCATAATTAAGAGAATAAATGTAACGCAGACATAACATTAATAATATAACGCATAAATGTTTTTGTTTTTACATATTAGCAGTTGCCATGCTGTCTATACTCGTTTTTTCAGTTATAATTACAGCAGATGCTTTCCATTTCAATTCAACCGGGCTATTTGGCTCATGTTCTTCGATTTCGATGTAACTGAAATATGAACCCAGAATTATTAAAATCAGTTCATTTTTGAGCATTTAAAAAAAATTCTTATATAATTAGAAAAAAACAAAATTGCCGATAACTCTTGAAAAAAATTTTTTTCGGGCGAACAAAAAAATACGTGTCTCATTATTTTGAGCAGAGAGCAACATATTTCAGTTACATCGAAATCGAAGAACATGAGCCAAATAGCCCGGTTGAATTGAAATGGAAAGCATCAGCATCAGTTTGGGGTCGAGCTCTAACAAACACTTGCCCACGAACAGAGAAAACTGACGTTAGACGCTTTTGCTTTTTATACTGCATAGCCAAACGCATTAGTTCGCGATTTTTTCTTGTAAGACATTCGTGGATAAATAGCTTCCCTTCAATACTGACGCCGACATCACTAAGAGAAAGTGCTCGTCTATTTTCTTTGCAGAATTTAGCTACAGCTTTCAGCAGTTGAGAGCGATCTGCAGCAGAGCTCAATTTGATTATAATTGGAGCTACGCTTTTATTGTTTGGGCGTCTACTTGTGTTTCTGCGTATATATAAATCTTTTTTAACACAGATTTTATACTTGTAACTTTGCAGGTAATCTCGTTAAAAAATCAAATGTATGATTAGCGGACGTGACGAAATAAAAGTAGTTTTTCCTTGTTAAGAGTTTCCACTATTTGTTTTATTTATTACTTCAGTGTAGGTTTACAAGTGGCACATATAGATTCCAATCCGATGCATGGTCAAAATATATATATATATGACACAAATCCATGGGAATAGTTAAGTTAAAAATATAAATAATTAAGTACCAGTTATAAAATAACATAAAATTATTCTACGACCTTTTTCAATTTTTTACTACATTTTCTGAAAGGGGATAAACTTATTCCCTTTTTGCCCTTGCTTCCAAATTGCATCAATGGATTAAGTAGCATCCAAAATCAGTTGTCAAACTTTACTTAACCTTGTATAATTGAATCATGTAACCGGGCACGACTCGGATTTATATCCGGCCAAAGACTGTCACTTCAGCAGCATTCACCGTATATGTAAGAGGATTGTTTATGCTGCTACAACAACAACGACCGGCGGCAAGCATCAATGCCGGGCAATGACATTGATGGCCTGTGTTCTAAAGTGAACAACTTACCTCACCGACCTTTCTCGCTTTTTCACTGCGAGGAATCTCCAACTTTCCTCCACTAAATCCACGGCGACCCTCTTTACCACCTGGACAAAGGAGGTTCAACTGTCCCTTAAGGTAAAAGTCGACGACACACCAATTCCGACGGTAAACAAGCCCAAAATTTTGGGTGTAACCTTTGACAGTTTGCTCTCCTTCTCAGCGCACACAACCGCAATTGCCACTAAAGTCCAAAACCGCAACAAGGTCCTCTAATCGCTCGCAGGCAGCACTTGGGGCAAAGACAAAGAACTGTTGCTATCGACATTTAAGGCAATTGGTCGGCCGGTTCTGAACTATGCAGCGCCTGTCTGGTTGCCTGGAACTAGTGACACGCAGTGGATAAAGTTACAAACATGCCATTCGGACAGCGACCGGTTGCCTCTTGATGTGCCTGGTTCAACACCTACACAACGAGGCACAAATGCTTCCAGTAATGGAGCATAACAAACTGCTCAGCAAGCAGTTCCTGTTGGGATGTTACCGCAGGTTTCAACCCTGCAGACACCTGCTTGAGCCTGAGCCGCCTTCCAGGCACGTCAGGAGACATCTCTTAAACTACGCTGACGAAATCCAGGACAAAACCGACCGAAATCTACTGGACCTGACAGTGTTTAGACAGTCAATAAACGACATTCACCGGGAGACCGTCACCACCTTCTTAAGCTCCCGTCCTGTGAATGCCGTAATCGGAGTCCAACCGCCACCTATAGCAGATGAAGAGCTCCAGCTTCCCCGTGACACTCGTGTGACACTGGCACAATTACGTTCTAGATATTCTAGCAGTTTAAACTTCTGCTTATCCAGAATCGACCCCGACATACCAAACATAAATCCGGCATGTGAAGACACCCCGCACGACACTAACCACCTTTTCACATGCCCCCTAAAACCGACTCATCTAACACCCCTCTCCCTCTGGACCCATCCTGTCGAAACAGCATGTTTCCTTGGCCTAGCTTTAGATGAGCTAGACAAAGACGACCGGTGATATGCCCGACACTGGCGGGGCTACTATTACTGTTAACAAACAAACAAACTATCAATGCTAATCTGCGAAAACAGGCGAACGGAAAATGCTTAATAAGTCCCTTTCGCCAAATTTTACTGCTGCTTATTTCTGTAAGCCTTCCAAGGTACGCAAAGGATTCAAAAACCACTCATCTAATAAAACCCCTCTCCCTCTGAACCCAACCTTTCGGAACAGCATGTTTCCTGGGCCCACCGTTAGATGGTCTTCGTCCAGACCGGTGATATACACCATACTGACAGGGCTTGTATTACTGCTACAACAACAATCGATTCGATGATAAATCACATTCTGCCAATGAGCAACGATAGAGCTATAAAAAAGTTCTTCGAAAGAAATCCACTCGGTGACAGAAAAGGCCGGGCGAGAAAACGTCGGAGAGCCGACATTGAAGGCGACTTTGGAGCTATGGGCATATCTGATATCAAAACGAAAAGCTGATGACCGAGTGATACGGACGCGAATTGCCACGGAAGCAATGGTTCTCAACGAACTGTGATGCTATAAATGATGACGACTTCTGCACGCCTAGCAGAGATTGAAACTTAAGCGCCATTTGGCGCTACAAAAAATAAGTCTGTGAAAATTTTTCACGCTGGTTACAAGTTTGCCGCCATTGAAAATGGAAGAGATATTGAAGGTTAAACTCAAATTAAAAAAGCATCGCAGAAGTCTAACTATAGCTAACCCAAAACCGTCTTCTTCATTTGCATTAATGTTCGCCACGTGCGTTCCAACTAAATAAATGATTGGGCGCCTCGAATTCATTCCCATTTCTTAACTCTGCACCCATAGAATCAAAAGAAAAAATTATTTATCTTAATAAAAAAAAAAGACGTTCCGCTGATGTACCAATAAAATTACTTTATTTCGGTCAATTTTGCCATTGTCTAAAAACTTCAGACTTTGACAAAACACATGCGTTCAATTCAAGCGCTTTAGAAGTTACCATCTCCTCCCCATGATGTCTTCACAGCATCATCATTCCAATCTTCAGTTCCGCCAACAGTCTCTGCGGCAACCTCATCAGCCCAGTTGGTAGCTTCTTCGACTGGGTGTTCAACAACCTCTTCCACCTTGGGTGGTGGCAACAATTCCTTGGCGGCAGCTTCTTCCTTCTCAGCCTCCTCGGGATCGCGGTAGAAGAACAAATCCACCACTACGGGCCATTCAGTGACGCGTGAGATTGTGCCACGTAGACGGAGCACTTCACGGGCCAACAACCACCACATCAAACCGATGGAGTGGGGAGCCTTGTTGTTGCATGGAATGGCAATATCAATGTAACGTAGAGGTGAATCAGTATTGC
The DNA here is from genome assembly GCA_037575425.1 of Anastrepha fraterculus. Taxonomy (NCBI): domain Eukaryota; kingdom Metazoa; phylum Arthropoda; class Insecta; order Diptera; family Tephritidae; genus Anastrepha; species Anastrepha fraterculus. The sequence goes on along the minus strand of JAYXIM010013078.1, from coordinate 12,638 downwards.
AGAAAGCAATGACTGGGATGTTGACGTATGAAGCTTCCATGATGGGTTGATGATCGGTGTGTGGGTCGGTGACAACCAACAAGCGAGGTTCACGGAAAGCTGGTTGGATTTGATTGGTGAATGCACCAGGAGTGAAACGGCCGGCAATTGGGGTTGTATCGGTGTACTTGGCGAACTTGAGCACAGCACGCTGACCGATGGGACGTGAAGAAATCACGAAGACCTGAAAGCGCAAAAGATTCAATCAATAAACTTCACTTTTTTTGAATAAACAAAAAAATCATTTTCAATTGAATTTGTAAAGTATGCTATCAGCGTTTAGGTTGGCTTCATTGAATTTCAGACCCGAAAGATTAGTTAAAACTCATCATGTGCATACTTACAACAAATAGAAATCATTTTATTTTATATTTTTCTCAATACTTACATCCTGTGGGTACTCGATGGCAGCAATAGCACGGGCAGCTATCATCAGCTTTTCCCAGGTCTTGCCAAGATTGATGATATTGATACCATCAGTACGGCGCTTGTAGACGTACTGTTCCATTTGGAAGTTCACATTTTCGGAACCCAAATGGGTGGTAGCTACCAACATCTTGGTGATGTCGTCCTCTTTAAGGGACAGAATATCTAATCCTCCCGACATTTTAACGTATTGGAGCAACGGAACCTGTTGGAAAGATAGCAAATAGGAATGAAAATTAGTAGTGCGCGTTTCACATAACCTCAAAATGTGGTAGCATACACGTGTCGGAATGCAACGAATCAACGAGTAATAAAACCACTAATCGAGGATTATTTTATAATATTGCATAAAATAACTATTTAATACTATAACACTAACTTTTTGTATAAGGTTTCACATTTTTGCACATCAATTGGTGTATTTTGTCCTAACACGAATTAACTTACGTTGTGGATGCCACTGGGAGCGTTGACAAAATGGCAGAATGTAGGTTGTCACTTTACTTTCGAAGTGCTATACCGGATTCGAAATGTTCTGTACTAGATTTTCGAACATGCGTGCACATTTGTGTGTTGCCATACTACAATGATTCCTGTCGATATATGCTGATGCGAAAATATAGTAGATTCATTTACATTTTTATATACGGTAGGAAAATGTTATGTGGAATATTAAATAGTCATCAAATATTTAATCAGAAGTAAAACTATGCTATGAATAAAAATTAAAGGGCAAGGACTCCATGCACTGGTTTGAGAGAAATATTACGAATTTTCCAACGAAATTCACAAGAGATGCGATTGAAAACGAAGCAACATAGGAACATAATTTCCACACACTCTTTTTTGTTAGAATAATGAGGGAATGGGGGTTTACAACCTCTAAGGTGTATATATTGAGTTCATAAATATATATAAATACAATATCGATGTGATTTTCGAAATACAGTTCAGCTTCACGTAAAACTCCTATGTGCAGCGGAGACGGTGTTGCACTATTAAGGGTTATTTTTTTGAAGTACGCAAAGATACTGTGGACAGCATAGACGGTCTAGTATCCGGTTATTTTATTTATTTATTTTTTGGAGCGCCGTCGAAGGCCGCCTACGCAGAAAGGAGTTTTACACAAAAACACTAAAATTTCTCCCATCCTACTCGAATTTCTCCTATCGTACCTACTGGGAATGCATCCCTGCATCTTCGAAAAACGATAATTTTTACTTTCATTTTGTTTTGCATTTACCGTTGCCATTTAAAACGCGTTGAAAGTTTTCGATATTTACAAGGTTTGTGATTAAGATTATATTTAATAATACAAAATGAGTCAAGTGGAAGCAGGTAATTTATTTTTTATAAAACATATATATATTGTATTATATTAATATACTTTTTAGATGAAAATATACCTTCCACAAGCAGTGGAAGGACTTTGCAAGAAGCAGCGATTTCCAAAAGCAATGCTCTTACTGCTGCTGAAATAAAGCAGCGATGGAATTTTTCTGAGGTGATAAGGAGATTGGGGGCAACGGAGCAGTGCGTCCAATTTGCGGAGGATAACGGTCTCATTCTGCGGTCGAAATTGTGTAAAAAACATAAGGCACAGATGGCGCTGCATCTGAGGGCAACAGCTCACTGGGCAATTTTCGGTGCAGAAAATCGTCATGCCGAACTAAATCTGGGGTGTCTAGAGCGAGCGGGACTTGGTTTGAAAATGCCAAGATTTCGCTCCCCCATATTTTTCATATTATGTATGGGTATGCACATCACTGGTCGAATGCCATGACGAGGGAAGAAAATTTCGTCGAGGGCTCCTGCTTGTCTAACGAAACAATAACTGACTGGTACAGTTATTGCCGTGAGGCTGTTGTAACATATCAGGTTGACAAGCAGGAGTCCAAAGGAAAAATAGGAGGACCGGGTAAAATCATGCAAATAGACGAAAGCAAATTCGGCAAAAGAAAGTATAATAAAGGTAAATTTTGTATGCCTGCAATATAAAACATTTCATTAATTAAAATATTTCTGTTGTTAATTTAGGGAGAAGAGTGAAAGGCCATTGGGTTCTCGGTATGATAGAGAACGGCAGCGAAGATTTAAGGCTGGAGGTATCTCCGGACAACGTGCGTTCGGCGGAGGTGCTCATACCTTTGATTAAAAAGCATGTAGCGGAAGGTACAACAATCCACACGGATTATTGGAAAGCATACGACTGCCTTCGCGATCATGGGTATGAGCACCTAAAAGTAAACCACAGCAACCCGGACAATCCGTTTGTGTCGAACGATGGCATTCATACGCAGAGGATAGAATCGCAATGGAGGGTCGTAAAACGTTTTTTTCAAAAGGATAACTACAACAACCCAAGCAAATTTGCCGATATTATTGTAGAGTATCTTTGACGCAAATCAATAATTAAAAATCATGATGATCCTTTTGCAAAGCCGATTGATGTCATTATATATAGTTACAAACCATAACATTCTGTCTTTTTATTAATTTATTCTTTTACAGTATTTACATATTTCTTGCTTCTTAGGTTTCGTTTAAGAAAAGTTAAAATTTTTTAATTATTGAAGTGAAAACTTCTTTGGGCGATTTTTTTGCCTTCCCACAAATCGACCCGGCCTAATGTACAGTAACCTTGAACAGGCAGCTGCGGTTGTCGAGCATTTAGAAACATATATTTACATACATATATGGGTGCAAACATATTTACGGAGCCGCGGGCACTCGACTTGACAAAAATTGAATATTGGCAAATAATTCTACGCGAAATATTCCAATATTGACTATTTTCGAATTGTCGAGAAAATTAGCATATGGGCGGCTCGTTTTATGAATGAAAGTACTTGCTCTTAGAACTATGAGCTCGAATTTATAAATCAATTTTTTGATGATGAGTTGTTGTTGCACAGTACAATAGTTGAAACTCTTCGGCGCCGCCGCGACTGTTCAGCGCTATGGCAACTAGGATGATGGCCGCTACGCCTGCGCCTATTAATGCATTTTGTTCTTGTAGTCGCTAGGCATAGAATTTTAGCTTTGGACGACATACGCATTTACAGGAATAAAGTGAGTGGCCTGTGTGTGCGGTTGCATGTAGATGCATATGTGTATATTAATAAGCATTGTTTTGCTGGAAGTTCAGAACACAAATATGTATGTACGTACATAGGCTAGGCCATAGTATAGCATACATACATACATATGTATAAAAAATTCAAACCAAGCGTCCTACGAATGTTTGCGTGTATGTTAGTACGTCTGTGTATTATACGCGTTACGACGCTCATAATAGCAACCGCGTGTGCTGTATTGCGTCCGTATTTTTATATTCGTAAATATTTTCATTTTTAAATATTTACCGCAATTATGCCGAAAAATAATGCAGGAAAGTGCCGTGAATATCGACAGAAAAAAAAAAAACAAAAAGAAAATAAAACTAAAAAAACCGCAAAGGCTTCAACAGAACGTGTACGTGAATTTCGTGCACGCCGAAAAACATTACGAAATGCTTTTGTATCATATTTTAGCTATCATAAGCCACTCGCATCATTTGTTGAAATTGAAAACATTGAGGATGAATAATAATAAAATGAAGAAAATAAAATATGAACTTTAGAGCAATATTATAATGAACCTATAATTATCCCGCTCCTAATGCTGCTTTCGTCTCATTCTCTCTCAGTTTGTTTTACGGAAGGTTTCACTTCTATCGCGTCTAACCGTTAGACTGGTATTTTTTTTCTTTTTTGTATATATATATTTTTTCTTTTTTTTTAAATATATATACATATGTATATATCAGTGGCGGATCCACGGGGGGGTTTTCGGGTCCGGACCCCCCCCCCCCCCCCCATTGGAATCATGCTCTAAAATTTTATGTTTCAATTCTGTATGAGTCAGTACTTGCAGCGCTGGCAGAACTGTCAATGTGACAATTCATGCAACTGATAGATTTGTTGTTGTTGAGTGGGCACATAAATTGTATTAAAAGCTAAAATAAATAATTAAATACCCACTTTTCATCAGACATTGTACTAGCGTATTTGTTGGCAGTGTGAAAATTTTTGCTGCAAATAATGCACGACTTTTGATACAAAAATGACGTTTAAGAACGCGTTGCATTTGCAGTACTGCCACATTTGCATTTTTGAACGCACTGCTCACTCTGAAATGGTATGTTGCGCATTATAGTGCATTGTTGAACATACCCCCTATTCCGTCTACAGCACCTTTGCCATGTGAAGTGGCGAAAAAATTCCACTTTAAGATTCCGCAGTGAAATTCAGCTGCAAGTCTTGGAATACTAGAAAGAATAAATTTATTTTTGAATTGGGAAGTGCTTCCATCAGAGAAAACATAAATGCTGGTAACTCCTTTGCACTAATTTTGTAAGATATTGATAGTTTTGGAAATAAAGCAGTAAACGTCGAATTTACTGTGAGTCAATCTATCACTGATAACAGCATAGGACTTGGTTTCACCAAGAACCCAAGCTACGCACGTAAACACTGTTACTTGGTTATAACTAAAGTGGGCATTTTGAATTTCGTTTTGGCATGTCAAGCGATAATTTTCAGCAAAATCAACTTGAATAACAATTTCATTAGCTGCTAAATTTTTCTTTTTAATTTCAAAGTAATTTTGTTGGTGACGTTTAATAAAACAATGCATTTTAAAAGCTGGTAGCTGAATCTCTACATCATGAATTAAGTCGCTTAAAGGACCAATAGTGTAGTTTAAAGTTATGTGATCGTCTACTTTTCTCCACTGTTTCCATATGATTTGCGTATCAAATTGATTAATAAACTGTATTGGAACTAGATCGTCTTTTATATCGCGTACACAGCTGTCACAAGTATGTATTAGCCATGCACTTTTCATTCATAACGTCGCAGCAAACTGATGTAAGAAATAAATCAGCTTTGGCAGGAAACTGCGGTATAATCTTTGCACAGCCTTCTAGTAAAAAAATAAAATTTGCATGGTACTTACAGATACACATATTTTGTCGTAAATTATTGATTAACTGAATGTAAGTTGGCTTAGAACGAATAAAAATAGTTTTGCAGTTTTTTTCCTCGGTATATTCGGCTTTGAAGAGTTGATATGCTTCTGTTAAGGTCATAAGCATAAAACGTTTTGAGACTACTTTCCCATTGATTAGCATTGTATCATTTCTCCCAGGAGCTTGAACGCTGATTTCATCTTGCAAAAAGAATTGTTCAATTAATTTTTCACGCATCAGGCTTTTTGATGACTTGGTAGTATTTTCATCCATCGTTTCTGTCGGCCTAAGATATTGCATAAAGATTTAAGGATAGCTATTTTTCTATTCAGGTTTTTAAGTAACGCACGCTCAACTTTTTTTATTGCTTTTCCCATCGTTTGCTTACAGCTGTAAATTTCGCAATTCAAACTATCAATATACGCACTTTTTTGACGCAAAACTTGCTGCCTAACACGGTCCTTTTCTTTCTTCTTTTCTAATAAATTGCTATCACTTTTCATTTTTCGCGATAATCTTTTTCGGTACTCTTGCTTTCGTTTAACTTATTTCTTCTTGTATTCCTGCCATTTCTCGACGTTTTCTTTCATTTTCTCTCTATATTTCGTTGTTATTGCTTTTCTTGTTTCTTTTGCCGTTTATTTAAAATTTAAGGTTCGCGGTAACGGACGCGACGAATTTCAAACACCAATAAATTTTATTAATCGTTTTTGTCGAGAGTCAATGGCTACTTTTCTTAAGTGAAATAAGTCATTTGCTTAAAGTCTGAAAGCAATTTGTACTTAAACACTGTTTGCACTAATGAGAACAATAAATGCTATTTTTCGGGAACAGACGCGACATACGAATATAAGCAGAAGTAATCAAAAAAAAATCTACCGTTATTCGATCTCCACTAAGTCTCTCTGCTCGTTAAACATTGTGTTACTATCAGTAGCAGATTTTTAAATTATAAAAACATCATAGTATTGCTTTGAATAAGGGAATATTACAAGGAAAAAAGTTGGTATATTTAGTCAAAAGAGTTAGATTTTTGTAAATTTTGTATATTCGTTGTATATTTCGGCTCAAAATTAAAAGAAAAGAAAAATTCTTTTATATTTATAAAGTAAACACATTTGAGATTTATTATTCATCAACAAAAAGATTTCAGGAACAGTTTGAGTTTTCCACCCGTGGTTGACCTTTTTGTGAAAATGTATGAAATATGTATGACATATTAATAAACAAATTTTTTTTTTAGTTTGAATACAAATCTAAATACACCCACCAAATACAAATCTGTAAACTCAAAATGCATACAATCAAACATACTTTACTGAAAATCAATCATTAATATATATATGTATATAAATATATACATATATCTATAAATATACCTATATATATATATATATATAATATATATATATATGAATAGACGTATATAATATAGAAATAATTTGTAAAATTTTGTATTTTTATTCATTTATTATCTTCTAAAATTGTTTATTTATGCGATGTCTGGCAGCACTTCGGCTTCTTGTAATAACCAAAATAGGAGGATTCTTGGTCAATTTTACAAATTTTGAAATCAAATAACTTAAAAACTATAAGCCGCCGACAAGTGAGGTTTTGACTTTTAGCAAGTAGAATACCCCCTCTACCCCCTCTTAGGTCATGGGTATTTTCCCTTTTCCGGAATTTTTTTGAGAAAACTTTTAAATTTATTGATCTAAAAATTTGTACACATATTATGTTATCTTTTAACTGTATTTTAAGACTTAGTATTAGTAAAAATATTTATTTGGAGAGGAGGATTAATTACTAAAGAATTTGTGTTAAAATTTCAGATTAATCGGGAAATTTTCGAGTAATATTGGTCACCGACTTTGAAAACACCATTTTGAGAAAAACGCGTTTAAAGTTTGAAAAACACTTTACAAGAACTCTGCACCGAATTTGCGTGTAATTTCGAAAATATTCACCGGAACGATATTAAATTTTCTGTATGTATTCTTAAATATACATATGTACATTAAGAAAAGAAAATCGTTTTTTTGAAAATTCTAACTGTATATAACCTCTTCAGACAAACAAAAAATATCAAGACAGCCGACTTTAAAGTTTTCAAATTCTCTCTAACTTTAAAGCTTTCCATATTCTCTGTCCGTCTTTGGAATAACTTATCCGGAAAAATTAAACGTATTGGAGAGAGTTTGCTTTTCAAACATAAATTGCTTCGTTACTTTGCTGAATGTACTCCAATGATTTCATTATTTCAATCAATTCCAATTAATCCCTACTCCTAATACTACTATTTTTTTATCATTCTCTTTTTTCTTTAATACATTCTCCAACTTCAACTGCTTTGAAATTGAAATTTGAAAAGGTCGAGCCAAGGAGCACCAGGAGATTTGGTGGCTAAAAAGCCCATTGTATTTAAGCTCTGGAAAGAGGGTAGATAGTCAAGGAGGAAAGGAGAAAAGTATCAGAGAAAGAGATAGGAAAGAAGAGAGATAGAGATAGTCCTGTGAGAATTTTCCAGATTCTTTGGCAAATCTGTAAATATCCTCCAGTTTTAGAGAACGATTATTACTCATTCCCACCACATCGGAACCTAAAACTCGTAGCCGTAGGACACTCACAGAGAAAGTGCTCAGTGCTATCCGCCTCCTCCAAGCACGACAGGCACATTGGGTCCTCAATGATTCCAATCGCGGTCGTGTGCTGACCCCAAGGGTTGTGTCCTGTAATGATACCGACCATCAACCGAACGTCTTTCCTTCCAGGTTTCAGTAGAAAATTTTACAGTTTTCTGTTCGAATTTGTCAAAAAACACTTTGCAGTTCTGCAGCGTTCTCTGTTTTGTCTTGCGACAGAATTAAGCTTCTTCTTACATTCTCGAACAATCTTTGATGGTTGCTTCGCGTTCTCCAAGACCTTCAGTGCAGCCTGACTGTCACTGAAAACTCCAATCTGTTTCCCGCTCCATCTCCACTGAATTATCCATTCGGCTACTTTCAGGATGGCAGAAATTTCTGATTGGAAAACAGTTGCCATTTCACCCATAGCATAGTGATACTTATTACTATACCATTCGGCTCAAGACCATCGGTAAAGAAAATATCCGTCAAACCTCCCTGCATACATTCTTGGATTCTGACATCAAATGTCCTTTCAAATGAATGTGGGTATCAGGTTGTCTTTAGGTGCCAAAAACTGTTGATACTGCTCAGATAGCAACTTAAAGATTTCTCTGTGTTCCGAAGTTCCATCTTCGTGCGCCAGGAACCATATTTATGGAGTCTACACATTGCTTTTATTGCTTCCTGTTGTAAGATCCAGGGGGAGCAAATCATGCATAGCAATTAGGGCATCACCAGAGGTTGTACTCATGGTACCCGTAATGCATAAACATACGCTTCTTTGCAGCCTGTATAGTTCCCGGATTGTGGACTTAACCATGCTCCGTCGCCACCAGACCACAGAAGCGTAAGTGATGATTGGTCTGATAAGTGCTGTGTATATCCATAGGACTACAGCAGGTTTCAGACCCAAGGTTTTACCAAAGGTTCTACGGCATTGCTGAAAAATCCTCAATGCGCGATTCACCTTCAGAGAATCGTTTGTCTCCCAAGTCAGCTTCTTATCCAAGATTACTCCTAGATATTTAACTTCATCGGAAAGACCAAGTGTCACACCTTTCAGTGTTGGAAGACTGAGTCCATCCAATTTCCGTTTTCTCGTAAACAAGATTATGGTTGCTTTGTTCGGATTAACGGAAAGACTTTGTCTCATGCACCAGTCATCGATTTTGTCCAGAATCCTCTGCACTTTCGTGCAAAGCCTCCTTAGGGAGTTATCCGATGTTAGCACACATACATCGTCCACATATGCTTGGACATGAAAACCGAGTTCCTGCATCTCCGCTAGTAGAGAGTCTACGACCAAGCACTAGAGCAGCGGAGAAAGAACACCCCCCTGGGAATATCCTTGCTTCATTGGTCTAAAACTTTTTGCTAGGGAATAGTCGTCATTTCTTGGTTTCGGAATAAATACTACTCTTATGCGTCGCCATTGGGATGGTATGTAACCAAGTGCAAGACAGACTGAGAATATCCTTTTCAGGGCCTCAATCAACCTGTCTCCTCCTTTTTTAAGCATTGCTGGATATACTCCGTCAGGTCCAAGGGACTTAAAGTTCTCAAAGGAAGACAAGGAAAAGCTTATTGATTCTTTTATCACTATCCGACTAGCAATATACCAGCTGTACCTAGAGGTTCCACCGTTGCTACCGTTATTGTTCATGCCACTCTCAACTTCAGAGAAAGTTCTACTACAGGGAAAATGGGTTTCGAGTAGAGCATTAAACGTTTCCGATTTGGAAATGGTGTATGAACCATCAGGTTTTCGAATGGAATTCAGCCTTACTGAGCGGTCTATATGAAGGATCTTACAAAGTCTCGCTGTTTCCCTAATTTCTTCGACTTTACTGCAGAAATTTCTATAGGATCCAAGTTTGGCTTTCGTACTTTTTTCTTATATTCTCTCTGTGTAAGTCGATGATTAGCCCAGTCCTCTTCTGTTTGGGTCTTTAAGGCCTTATTAAGAAGTTTTCTGGACCGTACACGATGCTTCGACAGTTCACGGTTCTACCAAGGAACCGCTTTCCTCTGTCTACTTTGCCTGACTGGCACTGTCGGGGCATACTTTATACTAGTTTTTCTGCTTATTCTACCGGAAAAGACCTCCAAAATTTCCGAATTTGTCGAGAAAGTTGATCTAAATTACATGGCTTGCCTCTGCGAAGCTGCATTTTCATCAGAGCCCACACATTTTTTATGGGATTTGCATCCGGTGACTGAGATGGCCAATCTAAAGTGACAACTCCGTTTTGCGACTTCCACTCGCTACACGCTCGACTCCGATGTTTCGGATCGTTGTCCTCTTGAAGGATCCAGCTTTCATTGTTCTTGATATAACATTGCTTAGCAGATGGTAACAAAGCCTATTGATATATTTTATTCATTTTTTCGGCATTTAAATTATCGGTAAATAAGAACAAAGTACCGAAACCTTTGTTTAAGGGGGTGTTTAACAGTCCGTTGAAGCATCCTACTGGTGGAGGTTGTCCACGCGTATTTGATGCTCGGAAATTCCCAGAAGGAGGATTCATCAGAAAAAATTACGTTGCTCCAATCGCGGTTCAAGTTTTCCTTCGCCCATTCCATTCGTTTTTCAACGTGTTTTGCACTCAATTGGTTTTTCCAAAGTACTGCGATATTTCAGTTTATTGGCAAGCAAGTGCCTGCGAATCGTTCCGTAAGATACATATGTCAACACCGTTTGCTTTTAATTTCACAGCAGCTCCACGTAAAGTAAAAGTTGGATCTTTCGAGAACAATGCGAGAATCTTTTTTTCTTCTTTTTTGAGACTTTGCTTGCACTTCCGCGATCAGGAAATTCATCAACGTTTCCGACCTTTTTATAGCGATTTATCCACTTGCTAACGAACTGCTTCGATTTTCCCATATATTTCGCAGCAGCAGTTTGCGTTAATTTGGGTCCTTTTTCATGCAAACATAGAAAAATTGCTTCAAAGCGAGAGGCGTAAACAGCACACATTTCGAAAAACCACTAAATTGAAGGCTAAATTTGACAGACAGCTGACTTTTTACAAAAAGCATGAAGGACTGAGGTGCCCTCTATGCCATAGGAAAAGAAACAGGACGCTCTGACTTTTTATTTACGTTTAACAGTGACCACGCTCCTATGTAACAGACCGTACAATTCTGTGTTTTCTATGTAATAGATAATTATTTTTACGCGTGTAAAGAAAAACGTCAAAGTAAAAACTAAATAAAATGGATGCCGGCAAAGAAAACAGTTTTGTAGGCATAATTCTAATAAAATGTTTGTTAGGTATTATTAACTATGCATTCATCTAACAGAAAAAGTGTGTCCATAAACGAATGTCCTCTTATTACTTATTATAAAATGACATATCGAATTTCGAATACGTATTGCTGCCATAATTCTTTGAAACCTCACCCCTACGGATTTCCTCCAACTGTTTATTACTAGCAGCCAATTGCGCAATTAAATTAACTATTCCTTCTTCTAAATTAGCTATCAATAATAATTGAACAAACCAAAAACACCGAAATATTCCACCAAAAAAATTTCTATGAAGCAAAACCTTTCACAACAGTATTGACAGCTGATTGTCAATTTTGCAGGTAATCTGCCATATGTGAACGGGTAGATTAATTGTGTGGATTTATTGGTAACTAATGCATATATGAACGTACTTTTAGATTACATTTGAAAATGAAAGTTCAAACATTGACTTATGCATTTAAAAGCATTCTCAGTGTTTATGAAAATATATTATATATTAAATATTTATTGTCTTACCATTTGTTTTTTCATGCCTTATTAACTGAAAATATGCAGCGTTTTATTTTTTTTTCTGTATACATTTATTGCATTGTTACTGACTCTCCAATGTCTACCACAACAATTTAGATTTTTATGCTTCTTTTTTTTAATATATTTTTCACATCATTAAATATTTAATTTTTTTTATTTTAAAAGTTGTTTTCATTAATGTTAGTTTTATTTAATTTTTAAGCGTATTCGCTTGTGGTTGTTTTTTACAATATTAATTAAGTTTTTTTGCAACAATTTTTATGAGTTTCGTTTTTGTTTTTCCTTTTTTTAAATATGCGTACTTATTTGGCAAAATGCATTGAGTGTGTGCTTTGAATGTTGTAAAATCTGCTAACAAACTATTTTGCTGCACTCGGCTGCTCCAAATTGGCTGAATCGGCAAAATACACGAATGCTACCGTCTCTTATTTGCTTTTGGCAATCAAGTGCCGTTCTACTACAAAACGAACATCAATTTAAAGAAAATGTTTTTTCCGTATGAATTACATAATTCATGATCAATTTTTTTTTGTTTATACATTTTCATAAATAATTTTGTTTGTTTGTTTGTAGGTGTGTTGCCCACCTGTCTTCTTCTGCTTTGCGAAATTTCAGTTTTTGTTTTTTAATATTATTTTTATTTTGTGTGGTATTCAATCTTTATTTGGCATCCTTAGAATTTAGCTTAGTGTCTTATGTTGTTTTTTGTTTGTTGTTGTTTGGTTGCTTTTAAATTACTAACTACTTA